>VMKM01000647.1:0-272276 GCA_008360985.2 Macquaria ambigua | reverse complement strand
TTTCAGTAAAGCAAATAAAAAATAATCCATGTGCTGATCAGGTAAAGTAATCCAGTCGGAGAAAGGAGATTTGTACTTCAGCAGTTCAGGTCCAGCTTGCAATTATGCAAAATTCCAGCAATTTTTCTGCATTATCATCGTAAATTTGATGTCCATAATGTTATCTTGCCATGAGAATGAAAATCAATTGCGACGAGTCCATCAGGAGGTCTGCTGAAGGCATTAACGTTACAGCACAAAGTAAACCCAAACTAAGGATGGAGGACGTCATCAGGGAAGTTTAAAAAACTACCAAAAACCATGCAAGGAAATCAACGGTATGGAGGCGTTTCGATTTGCTTCTGCTTAACTGGGTTGGCCTCAGGTCGGGTTTGGACATAAAAAACAGAATGCCTGTCGGGTTCGGGTCGGGCTCGGTTACTGCTCTCTCAGACTTGGGTCGGGTTCGGACAGAAATATGCGGCCCAAGCCGCACTCTTGATAGTGTTAAATAACATCTACTTTAAGATCCATTGAAAAGAACACATTTGGAACATTTGAAATAAAAGATAAAAGGTTAGGAACAAATGGGTTACAGCGTCAAGCCAAGGAATATGACACTGTTTCTAACTTTGTAATTGTATTCCCCTCTTTTCAAAAGATATGATTCATTTGATTATATTGTTAGGTAAATTTCACATACATAAGTCAAAATGTTTTAAACCTCTCCCAAATGTTCTGTTTGAATGGCCTCATTACAAAAGTACATTGAAAGCAGTTACCAGTAAAAAAGGTCAAGACAGCACATGGAAATAGCATTGCCAAACATCATATGAAGTATCTGTAGCATTGTATTTATTTGTTTTTTTATAATCATTTCATTTAGTTGTTGTACATATCGTCATGGTTTGATGTACTTTTGGTTGTATTTAGTGTATCTGTATAAAATCATATTATTCCACTTTTTTTTCAAGCTGTGATGTCAGATTATAAATATGTTTTGTTAATAAAGTTTAAAGTTTAAAAGAAATGTAATTTGAAAAATTAAAAAAAAAAGAACTCAGAGGTGCTGGAATGTGATGATGTCACAGCCCAAAAACATTAAAAAAAGAAATACAGCTCAAGATCAAAGGCACTGTAATGTGATGATGTCACAGCACAAAAACATAAAAAAAAGAAATACAGCTCAAGATCAAAGGTGCTGTAATGTGATGATGTCACAGTACAAAAACAAAATAGAGTTAAAGATCAAAGGCACCGTAATGTGATGATGTCATCAGGTTCCTTGCTGGATTCTATATGTGACTCATCACAAACACAGCCAGTCTCACATTACAGTCAGACCTAAACACACGTCGTGAACACAGGTAAGATCTCCAGTAAGGTAAGATCGAGGTCACACAACAACTAACACAACACTACTACAATACTAAATAATACAAAAAACAACAAATAGAAATGGCTTCAGCAAAAGTGAGCATTTTGTCCAACACTGGTTGGACCAGAATTAGTTTACAGGGAAATAATCTGCATCAAAAATCTGGAGCAGAGAACAAACTCCTTTCTGCAGAGGAGATGGAACGTAAGAGACAGGACGGGCTGCAACAAGTTGACAAAGCCAATATGCAGCAGTTTCACCAGAATGACAGAGTCAGAAAATTGAACGGTGCAGCCTTAAGGACACATGTAGAGAAGGAGAATGAGGCGCTGATCAAACTGAAGAAAAGGAAACAAAAAATGGCTGAAGATGAACTACATACACAGGAACAAAGACATAAGGCAGAAAAAAAAGCGGAGACAAAGACAACTAATTTAAAACACGACCTGAAGGATATCTCCAGAACAAACCTCAACAGGTATAGAGAAGTGGAAAAACTTGTGACAGAGGAGCAGAAAGCCAAACTTGCTCAACTTGAAAGAGAAGACAAGCTGCTGCAAAAAAAAACTGAGCAAGTAGAAAGGTTCAGGAAGCTCCAGACAGCCAAACAAATTGTTAGGGACAAAATGGCAGCCTCAAAGATGGAGCAGGCTACCACTATGGCTCTGAGGGAGGAACAGAGATATGCCAAAGATGTGGCTAAGAGAGAGGCTGAACTGGCAGAGCAGCAGAAGGTAAAGGAGGAGAAGAGCGCTGCAATGCTTCAGTCTATTTCTGCCCACAGACGGAATAAGATCCAGGAGAAAGAGCAGGAGGAAAAGGCAGAGCATCAGAGCAACGTGGACTGGCTTCAGGCTCAGAAAGAGGCTGACAGGTTGTTCCGAGCACAAGAAAAACTGAAGGCTCAGAAGGCCAGAGAAGAAAACATCAAATTCCATAACTTCAATGTTTCCCTGGCAGCTGAAAAACATGCCCGCCTTCAGCAGCTGAAAAGAGAGGAACGTGGTACTACAGTGAAGAGTGCAGAACAGACTGCTGTGAGGGAGAAGCAACTGCAGCAGTATGTTCAGCACGGGTTCCACAAGGCTGCAGAGAATCTAGGGAGTGAACGGAGTCGAGAACACCAGAAGCTGCAGCTCAGCTATAAAGACACCAGTAAGGTCTCCGTGGGGCCAACCCGGTTCAGGGAGCTCCAGACAGCCAAACAGATTGTTAGGGACAAAATGGCAGCCTCAAAGATGGAGCAGGCTACCACTATGGCTCTGAGGGAGGAACAGAGATATGCCAAAGATGTGGCTAAGAGAGAGGCTGAACTGGCAGAGCAGCAGAAGGTAAAGGAGGAGAAGAGCGCTGCAATGCTTCAGTCTATTTCTGCCCACAGACGGAATAAGATCCAGGAGAAAGAGCAGGAGGAAAAGGCAGAGCATCAGAGCAACGTGGACTGGCTTCAGGCTCAGAAAGAGGCTGAGAGGTTGTTCCGAGCACAAGAAAAACTGAAGGCTCAGAAGGCCAGAGAAGAAAACATCAAATTCTATAACTTCAATGTTTCTCTGGCAGCTGAAAAACATGCCCGCCTTCAGCAGCTGAAAAGAGAGGAACGTGGTACTACAGTGAAGAGTGCAGAACAGACTGCTGTGAGGGAGAAGCAACTGCAGCAGTATGTTCAGCACGAGTTCCACAAGGCTGCAGAGAATCTAGGAAGTGAACGGGGTCGAGAACACCAGAAGCTGCAGCTCAGCTATAAAGACACCAGTAAGGTCTCCGTGGGGCCAACCCGGTTCAGGGAGCTCCAGACAGCCAAACAGATTGTTAGGGACAAAATGGCAGCCTCAAAGATGGAGCAGGCTACCACTATGGCTCTGAGGGAGGAACAGAGATATGCCAAAGATGTGGCTAAGAGAGAGGCTGAACTGGCAGAGCAGCAGAAGGTAAAGGAGGAGAAGAGCGCTGCAATGCTTCAGTCTATTTCTGCCCACAGACGGAATAAGATCCAGGAGAAAGAGCAGGAGGAAAAGGCAGAGCATCAGAGCAACGTGGACTGGCTTCAGGCTCAGAAAGAAGCTCACAGGTTGTTCCTAGCACAAGAGAAACTGAAGGCTCAGAAGGCCAGAGAAGAAAACATCAAATTCCATAACTTCAATGTTTCCCTGGCAGCTGAAAAACATGCCCGCCTTCAGCAGCTGAAAAGAGAGGTCTCCATGGGGCCAACTGGCCTCCCACCCATTTCCAACAGAGTCAAAGACACCTTAGCTGCAAAGGATGCAACCAGAGGAGGGTTTGGTCCCACTTTTAGCAAATATGAAGAAACCAGGATGATCAACTTGCGACAGACTTTCTCTGCATCTGCAGTCTCTAGACTCCAGCGAGCCTCTGTAGAACCACCAATCACCCGCCTCCCGTCCATTCGAAATGCAGTCCATCAGAGGTCCAAAAACAACTGATCTGGACCTGCCTGATTTCCTCAACTCCTGCTCTGTCCTGCCACCTCACTTAGCTACCTTACTTAACGACAGTCCCCTTCCTTTTCACTCTTTCCTTCCCTCCCTTCATTTCAATCTCTTTTTATTCTTAATTCCCTTTTCAGGACACCATGGAGGCTCAGTGACTAGCACTGGTGCCTCACAGCCGTATGGGTTTACTCCGGGTGCTCCGGTTTCATCCCACAGTTCAGTAATATGATAGGTAAATTGGACATACATTAGAGAAAAAAAATTAGCAATACTAATAATGCATAAAAATGAATAAAAATCAGTAAATAAATACATAATAAAAAAATAAAAGGTCAAATAAATAAAATTCCTGAACTTTTCATTTTCATTCAAAATCATTTTTGAGTGTTTGGAAATGTGTCATGTGACCACCACAAACTAACCTTTGTTACATGTTACCGTTTAACTAGAGTACCGGAGCTGGCAGACGTACCCATTGAACTGCAGGAGGTGGAGGAAGACGAGGGTGAGGACGAGTATTTCGTCCTTGGAGTAAGTAAAGCTCTGTGCTGGTTGGTTCAAGCTTACATAACCACACGTCATATTTTGTTTTACAGGAAGAAAACATGACTGGATTTTGATATAAGAATACAATGAAATTGACTTGTAAAAAAAAAAATGTGGGCATATTTGGTTAAATAGGTACACAATATGACCGGGGATGTGATCTAAAAGGGTTGAAAAGGCATTTTTCATTTCATCTCGACTTTAAAGAGGTACTGCACACTTAAACATGTTTTTTTTTCTGTAAACTAAAACGAAATAAAGGAAAAAGACAACATTTACTTAAGTTTCTGAATTGAGTTTATTTCTTTGTTAACTTCAGCTGACGTGCTAACAAACTGGCAAGCTTTCCATTATAAATAGGTTGGGAAAGATTTGATGGGGTAACGTCAGGAAAAATGTTATCACGATACACTTTAACTTGATTTGGCAAGTTAACGTTAAGCTACTTTAGCAACTAGTTACCTAACGTTAATGGGCCACAGAGCCTACCCGAGCAGCGCGACAGCTACCTCGCTGACAGGGACGCTGGAAGTAGGGGTGCTGAGGGGGCTGCAGCACCCCCTACTGGCGGGGGGCTGTGACTGCAAGGCAAAAAGTTTACTAAGCAAATCAATACATTTTTGAGAGTAGCATTTTAGCTTAGGCAGTCTATAAAACATTGTTGTTCGGTAATTGGTTGAAATCCACCCTTTTTTAAATTATTTTTATGATATTTGATTTCATTTCCGAACATTCAATGTACTTTCTGTGTATCTGATGCACAGACTCAGAGCACGTAGTTTGGCGCGAAGGATCATGAGACTAGATGACAAAGCAGCCTTCACCTGTGGAAAAAAAAAAAGTATTTTATTGGTCTTCAAAACCCAGAGTATCTCGTTTCCATTATACTGTCCTAATCAGGTATCCGCTGATGTGCCATGCTATCTCAAAGTCCAATATTTGGTTGAATAGCAAACCAGAAATACACTTGAGCCTATGGACCAGAATTTTAAAATCCTTTTGCACAAACCATGTTGATGATTAAATACTGTTTCTTGTCCTAATCACGAAGCTCAATAGGAACCTAAAAGAGAATGACACAGTAAATTATTTAAAAAATGAAGTATTTTTTTACCAGTCATAGTCCTGTGGGATGTTTCTCTGAACAGGTAATTCACAAATCTAAATTCATTTTAATTTACAGTCAATTCCTGAGATGGATTGGCAACCAAGGGTGTTTCCTTGTCATTGCCCAATGCCTAGTGGTGCCCTCATTTTTTGTGAGTCACCTTCTGGCCAAGAGTAGGGTTAGGTCAGGAAATACTCAAAAAATAATTTATCAAGTATAGTTTTCATGCCCTCTTACAAGGTAGTATAAAAGTGGACTCTCTCAGGATGGAAATCATCCTTGAACATAATAAACAAATCACCCCATTCTGCTCCGGTTAACAGCATTTGTCCCATGATCTGATGGAGATATTCATGGCCATGCTTGAGGGAATAGAAGCTATTCTCTCTAATAGGAACTCCTGTAGCTGTCATTGTTGGGGCATTTGATTTCCAGAAGGACATGGCAGGGGTCTGCGACTCTCCTGTCAGGTGGGCATCCTAGATGGGGGCCATTTGGATTCAGCCAACAGGGGAAAACCTGGTGACCTGTGACAACAGAACACCCTGAAGAGAAAACGTGAAATCCATTGACAAGTGAACGCTGAAGTTTGCAGGTTTGGCTGCTGGCACAAGACAAGATTTGATTTGGATGCAGAGATGTAATTTATTTGACTGCTTATGTATCACTTGACAATGCTTGTCACTTGTACTCTGATCTGGATAATGATCCACTTAGTGCACACTTAGTTAGAACTAGGCTAAGTTTGAACTTATGAACATCTGGTGAAACCGGCTCCAGGGGAACTTTCACAACATTCATTAAAAGTTAAGTGAATGGATTTGAAGGTGTGATCGCTGCATTTGTAGTCTTGGAACACAGTTGGCAGAAGTGCATCAACTCCATGGAGAAAAACTTAAATTGTTGAGGAATTGAAGTTTAAAGTAGCAAGTACCTTAAAACTGTACTTAAGACTACTACTACTTACAGAGACAGACCTTTTTGTTAAAGAGTAAGATCTTTTTTGTTGAACCAGAAACAGAAAGTCGCTCAAGGAAATCACTCTGAAATCTCGCAAGATGTTTAGTTGTTGCAGGAAGATGAAAGGATCTTACTCTTTAACAAATGGTCCGTCTCTGTAGGGATCCTACCCATAATGTTGTCAGACACTTCCAAGAGACTGTGTGAGCCAGTCAGAGGCAAAAACAAGCAATTTTAATGGACAGACTTTTTATGAGCGCAAGGATTACGCTGCAGCCTGCTGGTGGAGGCGATCTACTGGACCAATTCCAAAACGTTTGGTAAGTGTTAGTAATAGAGCCCAGGTTTAAAATAGTTTCCCATTAAATGTACTTAAGTTTCCACCACTGACATTGGTCAAACATTAAGTGTACTGAGAGATATGAAACATTTAAGCACAACTAAAATAATAAAGTATTAAAACTTCATTCTACAGGTCAGGGCCTCAAGGTTAGGAAACAAGCAAAGACACATGATGAAAACACTGATCTCTTTATTGCTCTGCTGTAAGGACATCCTACAGAGAACATTAAAACATACCAACATTTAAGCACAATCACTCCAATCAATCTGAGAAAAGGCACAAAAACTATAGAAAAGAATGGTCCTCTGGAGAGACTCACTGCAGGTTTCTGCTTTTTCTGTTTCACAAACACTGATGGTCTGACTGAGTGCAGACAGCTCATATTCACACTCAGTTTCTCAGCTCTGGCTGATTTACTTTTGACCATCAAGTGAGTCAGAAATACTGTAAAGTCCTAAGACACAGTTGATTAAAAAAAATGTAGTACCAAGTCAAAATAACACCATACTGTACATGTGGAAGATGGTGCAACACTATGGAATTAAGACATCTTTGAAAAAAATGTAACAGATCAGAGACGTTCAACAATGAGTGTGATGATGGGTGGATATTCATCAAACAAATCGATAAACTGCAAGCCCAAAAATAAATGTTATGTATCTTAATCTGTCAGGTACCCAAAGTTTGCATTAAATGCTCATCCTCTTCTTAACTTTTTCTTTAGATGAGTTTTAGAATGTATTCAGTTTTAGGCAAACTTCTTGTACATCTGCTTCTGTTTAGACAACATTTGACGACTCTGGCTCCTTTCGGTTTTGTACAAAAACCTGTTCATATTCCTGAAAGTAAGGTATCAGAGAAACAGTTTTTAGTTTTGGTACAGAAACTCGGGTATCATATCTGCACTAGTACCGACAGCCCTACTGCTTGTTTGCTGTAATGGGCCAGTTTTACATACCTCAGATATAGCGGACATGATTGCTTGATTACAAACTGATCATTCATTAAAGAGGAACTCCACCAATTTCACACATTAAGATCAGTTTACTCATCATGAGGACTGCATGATAAGCCTAAGAAAACAATTGTATAATGTCTTCTGTGGCTCTCAAGTCTGAGAAAAAAAAACTTGATGTCATAGTGATGTCATCAGGGTTATCTCAGTTACCTTGGGCTTGGAGACGACATATGTTTAACAAAGAGTGTCTTACAAACTGGAGACATGGAGATTTAAAAGCTGTGGGTGTTGACCAGGCACAGGGGGTTCAAACAAAATGATACTGAGTTGCATTATGGGAAATGTAGAATCCAGTGTTTCTGGAGCTTGACATATACTTGGGACTAAGAGTCGGGATATCTCAGCCTCTGCTGCTTTGATTATGACAATTCTTTTTTAAATCTGTCTCTTGCAAGTCCCCCAACTTTATGGAAGTGCAATACTAAATCACATCTTTAATACAACACTGAGTGTTTATCAAAAGCCCATTGTTTGACTCGATTCATGCTTGTCAATATGGTTACATTTTAACAGCTTAACTAGATTTAAAAAAATGTTTATTATCCTCAAGTCAATTCCTGTCCTCTTTGGAGACTCTCAGTTACACCAATAGTGTGTGTGCAGCAATAAGCACTTTTCAAGTCCCTTTCATTTGCTGGTTAAGTAAAAGGAAAAATAATCAGATTGTTTATGTCCTAGGACTAATGCATTCCTCCATAACACTTTCTTTTGAAGTTCCTTATTAAGACTTTGAAATCTGGAACATCTTAGCATCATATCTGGCACCAGCTTGGTTGGGATGCCACGTGTCTTCCATATTTACTGCAGAAAGTCTGAGGTGTTTGGTTTGTTTCTTTTGTAAGTATTGACCTGCACTCCTTTAAATGACAGGATCAGACGTACACTAAACAGTGAACTTAATAGCATATAAACATTTTCTCTTTGATTATATAGTTTTGTATATCACAAAATGTTCAAAAAATAGTCATTTATTCTTAATATATAGATCTGTAGCAGAGCTGTGAATATGATGTCAGCAGAGTTACAGGGATACCTAGGCATTTTGAAGTGTGTTGGGTATTTGCAGTATCCTTTAACAAACACTGCCAACTAAATATGGGGAAAATTTCACCCAGAAATATAATTACATAAAGAGCAAAAGGAAAACTAAGAGAAAATGTTGCTGAAAATGTCATTATTCTTATTTACTCTCTACTTTATCAATTAAATGATCAAAACAAACAGAAAACACAAAAATGAAATCATGTTGAAAAAGCAATCTAAAAACTTTCAGTCCAATGTAAGAATCTGGGAAGTTGAAAGTGTTGATGTTCAAAGTGAAAGCTCAATTTAAAATTAGCAATGGGTAATGATCAAAGGAAAACCATAAAACAGAAAATGGAAAACTACCAAAATGGTAAAGCTTAACTGGAAATTAATTTGTTTCGGGTTTTTCTTCTCCTCATTTCTCTTCCTGGTAAAAACATCCTCCATACTATAGGTGTATGGCTGGTACTGGTACTTCTGTCACACTGTGTGACGAGACACGGGAAAAGGAAGTATATCAATGTCAAGGCAACCCTTTAAGAAAGGTGCGTCTACAAGGTACACTATGACAACAAAAGAAAAAAAACAAGACTTAAGAGCTTACAGCCATGCTAGCTGTGAGGCTGTACTTGGGCACAGCAGTGCTTTGAGCTACATGCTAACACCAGCATGCTAACATGCTCACAATGACAACATGCTGATGTTTAGCAAATGTTTACCATCGTAGTTTAGCCTGTTAGGATGCTAACATTTACTAATTAGCATGTCCAAGTCCAACTGAGGCTGATGGGAATGTCTTTAGTTCTGCAGGTATTTGATCATAAGCCAAAGTATTGGACAAACTGAAATGTTGACCTGATGTCAGAGAATCACCAAAGTTATTACAGTTCATCCTGATGGGAACATGGACGACGGTAAATGTATCTAATAGTTGCTAAGATATTTTAGTCCAGACCAAAGCGGTGGACCAACTGACCAACGCTGCCATCCCTAGAACCCCGCTGCTAGCATGGCTAACAAAATCTCGACGAATAGAAAAGAGCAGCAGTGAACGCAGATAAAACTTTTGGCGTACATAAAGCCTTCCTCAGTCAGTATTAAACCATCCGTCACAGCATCTCTGTGAACACTGAAGATCTCCAGAGCAAACTACGCCACTAACTGTGCATTCACACTGGCAACATTTGTGACTTAATACTGCAAAACTGATAATGTGACAATACTTTGGGTTGGTTCTTTTTCATCCATCCATCAGACAGTGGAACAGATTAACTCACACCATCCCTATTTCAATTCACATTGTATATCCTGTCTTAATTTGACCTCAGCTATTTCATCTACACAAGTTTCAATGTGTCTATATAATGTCTAAATGAATGTCATCTATGTATTTACACAGCTCTCAGTACCTTTATGATGCAACTGACCTCTGAACTCACAGTGTGAATGCACAGTCAGTCACGCATATACCAC
Organism: Macquaria ambigua; assembly: GCA_008360985.2. Taxonomy (NCBI): domain Eukaryota; kingdom Metazoa; phylum Chordata; class Actinopteri; order Centrarchiformes; family Percichthyidae; genus Macquaria; species Macquaria ambigua. The sequence goes on along the minus strand of VMKM01000647.1, from coordinate 261,995 downwards.
ATTTAATTTCAGCTATACGTTCAAAGTGTACGCAAACACCTGTTTGGTATTGGGATTACAGCTTCAGGTGAACTGTCTGACCTCAAACCTCAAAGATACTCTTCCCTCCACACAAAACTAATCCTATCTTCTGAGTACATACCCAAACAATATAATAAATAAGAAATCAAAAAGGAGGAATAACGTGTATTGAAGTGATATTGTGGGGGGGTTGTGTGGGTGTGGCAACATATGTGAAAGAGAGAGAAGAAGTAGGAAAATGAAGCCCTGCAGTAGAGGAAAGGAGGGTCTGAGCGCCGACGAGCTCAGACAGAGAGGGAGACGAAGCTGTTGTACTGCTCAATGTTTCTCTTCAGGATGTCAGAGCAGGGACCCAGGACTCGCTCAAACCTCGGCCGGTCCAGTTTGACACACTTGAGGGGTCCACATGCAACAACAGTGGCAGCACGGGGCCGGTTCATCAGCAGGGCAATCTCACCTGGGGGACATAGGAAAGACAACCAATCATACAAGGTTCACACAGGCTTATCAGACTGCTGCTTTGTTATTTTATATATTTGGGATATTTTGGGCCGTTTTAAATCCTGTTTTAAATTCTAGCAACCCATCCAGCAAGACAATGTAGGCAACTATCTGGTGTGCCTGTACTGTAGATGACCGATGTGTTTGTCTGACTTACCAAAGTAATCTGAGGGTCCGAGTCTGCCGACCTCCACAAATTCCTCGTCCTCTGACCGCCTCTGCAGCACCGCTGCTGTCCCCTGACAGCACAACAAAGACATCCTGAACTACACATCCCAGAAATCAACTTTCACAACATTTTACAGAATTCCAGATCCAAGATGCAGAGGGACCAATGATACATCCCAGTTTCTCCACTGTACAAATAAAAAATATCCACTGTAGCTGTGATCATGTTCATGGTGATGAGGTACGTCTCCCTCCACATCATTTGATTGTTTTCCACCAATGTTGTTCTACTACGGTGTTGATCAGCTATTCTAAAGGGGACTTTCTTTTAATATGGTTACATTAAGTTGAAGTGAGACAAAAAAGAAAGTGCTAGAGTAAGAGAGAGAGAAAGCGAGATGTAATTCAATAACACATAACCCAAGCCCCGAAACAAGAAGTACTGACTAAACTAGGGCTGTACCCGACAGAATGTTGTCAGTCCAATCAGATTTGGCTGTTCAATACGAATATTCAACTATTTGTTCCTTTTTTTCATATAGACTATCAAGCAAGGCTTTATTGAACTGATTTTTGAACAGGGTTCGGTGGGACGTTCAGGGTGACAGCAACATTCACGTAATATAGTAAACAAGCCAAGTAAGCCCCCCAAGCTAATGCGTGCTAACTACGCTAACAACCCTAGATATCAAACAAAAGCCAGAGCGTATGTGGTATGAAGATGCTGTGAGCTGTAAATTCAGCACTTCTAAGCAGAAGGCAGAAGATAACGTTATCTCAGAGCCTGACCAGGCAAGGCCTCTCTTCCTCCGTCTCACTCAGACTCACCCTGGGTCCGGGTCTGCAGCTGCCTGTATCTGTGGGGAACATCTTCACCGAGTGGACGGGACGACTTGACGTAGTGGACTGATTTTACCCCAGAGAGCAGTGTGAAAGCGAGGAGTGCTCACTCTGCAGCTACTTCTGGGGACCAAAATGCCCCAAGAAGTAGCTGCACACTGACTGACAAAAAAACTAAACAAAAAACTGCTCAACTTGAAGAATCTGAGAGGTCCCAACTGATGTTTCCAATTTCAGGGGGCAGCCCTACAGTTCATGTTTAAACTAATATTTCTCGAAATGCAGTAAAATAATACTGGAACCATTGTTGGAAAACCCAAATTTCCAGGTGTTTTAAAAAAAAAAATTTTAAATTCCAGGTTTTTCATGACCGTGCAAGCTGTACGTGACATGGAGGCTCCCCCAGTTCTAGTTTCTCATTTGCATTCACCATAAGCAATGCCACTCGCCCAGGAACTAACCCCACAAACAGGTTTACCTAACAGACAACAAGTGAAAGCTTTCTGGGTGGAACTTAAGAATGTATGTTCCGCTGATGCTAAAGGCCAGTTCAGACCAAGCCAGCTGATGGCGTCGCCTGTGACTCAGCTTGTCAAGTCACCAGTGGCTGGTTTTAGAACATAAGGCACGTCACCTGTTTCAACAGCCTATCAGCTTGTAGCAAAGTCAGCCGTTCCTCTTGACCTGCTCATTTTTTATGTTTTCGCCATTTCATCAATATTGCTTGTCTAGTACTTGCAGAAGGTGGTGTGTACCTCCAGGATGATGAAGAACTCATCACCAGGCTCTCCCTGTACCACAATTTTCTGGCCATCTTCAAACTGCACCGTCTCCAAGGCATCAGCCACCGTCAGACGCTCCCACTTATCCAGAGACTCTGTTGGGGAGCAACACTCAGGTCAACACATCCACTCATCTGGATATATATCAGGTCAATGACAGCTTTTGTTTAAAAAGAAGATGGTCCAGTCAGTCAATGGTGGAGAACAACTGATATTCTCACCTAAAATGGACACCTTGCTAAGGAACTCCTCATACATCTTGCGCTTTCTCAAAGTGCTCCCCTAAAAGAAGAAAAAGAAAAGAATCGTGACAGTTCACATAACAACCTGATCATAATTCTGTTTTACAATTAAAAACATTTTCACAACAACTCATTATTTCCCAGAACTTTCTGGTCAGTTTTGTCATTTTCCAGGACTGCACAGCTCACCATCAGTATTCTCCTGTAGCTGTCTCTGTCGATGCCCCACAGCTTGACATTGGACTTGGCCCGGACAGAAGCTGCACGAGGGGTCCCATAGATCAGAGCCAGCTCCCCAAAACTGCCTCCCTCACCAATGCTGGTCACCCATTCATTGTTCACATAAACCTTGAGGGAGACAGAGAGCCGAAACCTGTGATTGGCCAAGTTTCTAATGACATGGCAGGGACATACATTTTAAATCCATCCATTATAGCTACAACACGGCAAAATTATGCTGGTCTGGGTGGAGATTAAGTCTGATATCGGTCTATAATGAACTAGCAAGAGTGTGTTGTTCACAGCGTATCTGTGTAACAATGGGGCACAAACAAAATGTAAGTAAAAGCTGCATTCATATGTCTTTTGGCCACTTGGGGGCACCAAAACAAGCTGAAAGACAAATCCACAGAGCAGTATGCTATATCAGGCTGTTAGTTCTTAGTAGAATAAAGAAAGAGATCTTACGTCCATCTCTCCCTGGTCAATAACATAGAAGTTGTCTCCCTCGTCACCTGGAACAGGAGCAATGAAGAGTCCCATGAATGAATGAACCGAAGTAAAACCCAACGATCTCCATATAAAAGGTGTTCAAACTTACCTTGTTGAATGACTGTTTCTCCAGCAATGTAGTTGACAGAAAACATTGCATCAAAAATGTCACTGGAGGGGCAGAAAGTAAGCTGGTTAGCTGGAAACGCTTTGAAAAGGACTGTTAAACTACCAGACTGACTGGGGCCCTTACCTCCTCTCATTGTCGTCCAGGTGGGCAAACAGCACGTTCTTCTCCATGGCTTTGGCCAGGGCAGCCATGGTCTTGTAGTCTTTTGGGATGACCTTGGGTGAAAAAACCTTGTTTAGCTTCTTCTGGTACATTTCAGTGAATATTAACACAAAATCAATATTACAATGATCACACAAGTCAAATGGATGGTCTGTGTTCTCTAATGGCCCTGTTCTGCTATTACACAACAATGCTGCATTAGAGAGGAAGATACTGTAGCTTATGGTGATCCGACCATTATGTCACAGTGCGTTTAGGTTGTGGCAGTGGGGACCGCAAGGGGTGCTGAAAAAAATGAAAGAAAACTGAGCAACTGCGAAGATGGAAGAGAGACTGATTGTTCGCCACCGTGATGACCTTTCCAGAGCTGTTCAATCCTGCCATGAGGGAGTACAAAGCCGTTAATGGCTGTACAGTCACTTCGCATTGTATTTATACTTGAGCTACAATCAGCATGGCCATGTAGTGACACTCCCACACCGCCGCACAACCCTGCACTAATCACTGCAATGCGTGATTTGGTCTGAATGCAGCCTTAAGGTGTATATTAATGTTAATGGATATATTTAAAGCTGCATTCATTGAATTTTTGGCCACTTGGGGGCAGCAGAACAAGCTGAAACACAACATGTGAAACACCTTATAACGTTATGCTGAACGTGTTAACTATTATCTATTTACACATCCAGCTGACAACATTAATTAGCATTCAATTGGAGTTGTGTTTGTAATTAAGTAAGTAACTTTAATTATATAGCACCTTTCAAGAGCAGAGGCATCACAAAGTGCTTCACAACAGAAATATGGCAACCACTATACACACAGACATGGAAATAGATAGAAAAATGACACAAAGGCCAGTCTAAAAAAATGGGTCTTGAGCTGCTTTTTAGGGCCACAGTGTCAGCAGGTCTTAATTTCAAAGAGAGAGTTCCAGAGTTCAGGAGACACAGCCTCAAAAGCAAAGTCCCCTTTCGTTTTAAGCCCAGATGGAGGACCAACCAGCAGACCCTGATCAGAGGACCTTAGAGACCTGCTGGTAATGTAGGGCTGCAGTAGATCTCTAATGTAAGCAGGTGCCTGCCCACGCAGAGCTCTATGTGTCATCACAAGAACCTTGAATCTACCTGGTCAAGAGCTTAGCAGCAGGGATGTTCTGCTGAGGCAGGTAAAGAGGAAGTTCCAATAATCAAGACGGGACGAGATGAAAGGGTGAATTAACATTTCCATCTCAGCTTGAGACATATTCACTCTCTTTCAGCTCTGTTTTTGATCTCTATCAACTCCTGAGGGAAATATCTGGCTCTCCAGCTGCTAAATGCTGTCTCTAACCAGGGTACCAGGGTTTTCTTTCCTGACAGCTGACTGATTCGCGCCAGAGCTCGCGCACACTGGACAGCCAAGAGTGTAAAGCAATACACTGACGTAAATCGTACCTGTAGTGTCGTAACATCCAAGTCCAAACAGAGGAAATACTTTTAAGGCCTTATTTTGAGAATATTAAATTCAATGCTTTTAAGACCCCACGGGTACCCTGCTAACTGTGTCCGTGTTTGCTGCCGAGCAGGTAGTGTACAGTGGGCTTATCAGAGGTTTTTCGAGGAGTTTCCGAGCCAAAAAACCAAAAAAGAGCTAAAATAGGCTTTAAAACATTAAAGTCATCACCACTGACCTTTCTGACATAGGAGGCAGCGTCCTCCTCTGTGTACACCTCTGCACTGATGGCTCCTCTCCGGCTCCGACCCCTTACCACAGGGTTCATGGGTGGAGAAACTTCATCCTCGCGGGAGTCTGACCGTGAGCTAGACTTCTGCTGCGAGGCCATCTGTTGGGCCTCCTCCTATTGGGCACACAAAACCATACCTGAGACTCTCAAAAAATAATAGACTGCTTGTACAGAAAGCATGAATTCTCAGAAACTGAATTTCATAATGGGTCCTTAAACCTGCATGAATAAATTTTGTTTTAGTTTATATTAACAGTAAATCAAATGAGTCTAGCACCGATATCAGAGAGAGCCTTTGCTGTGACATGTGTCAGCACCCACCTTTTCCAGTCTTTTGAAGTAGTCCCTGAGGAAGGCCATGGGCCGGTCAGGACGGGCCGTGCACAGCTGGATGATGCAGTCCTTGAGCAGTTGCTGGATGTTGTGCTTCTGCACATACTGCTCACACTCTCTGAGGCTGCGCTCCTCCTCGCTGCTCGTACTGCTTGATGCCATCTTTGTCTTGTGACCTGGAAGGAGATGAGAGGGAAACACACTGACAAATCAGGGAGCAGTCTTCTGCCATTCTGTATTGATGTGCAACTGTAGTTAGATTTTACCTATGGACTAACGTAGCAGTTTACCAATTGAAAGTTACAAATAGCATGCCAAGTATGAAGAGGACAAAGCAACAGCCCTTTCTCACTTTCCATTCCCGTTAATATTGGAAGAGAAGGTCATGTCAACCTTTGTTTCAGTGGTTTCATGCTGGTTTTCCTGACAGGTTAACAGATAAACATCATACAACCAGATTTTAAAGCCTCTTGGAATTACAAGAGTCCCTTTAGCCCTTTATATGAGGAACATGCCACATTCAATGTGGACATTATGTAAATGCTTCTCGACTTAGATCCATGCCTCGAATAATGTGACCAGGACCATCATACCAAGTGATAGTCAGCTACTGCTGGGTGATAAAACAATAATGTTACAGTCCGACCCCAACCAAATGTCCACTGCAAAATATGCCAATCTAAAAATAAGACATGTTACAACAAAGATTTAACACTGCCTATACACAAGGCTTAATTATCACTCGAGCAAAGCTGGCAACTGCCCCGGGACCCCAGACCTCCAGGGTTCCCCAAAGCCCCAGGTTCCCAGTGTGTCAGTTGGTTGCACATAATCTGATTAATTGTAAATGTGTTTACAAATCCCCTGTATATACTGCACCAGATGGGAACAGGAAGCATACACAAAGCACAAACCATGTTTTGAGAGTGGGTCAAAGAGGGTCCAACAACAACTTCAAACTCAGTGGACTCAGTACATTATTCTACAGTGAATTACATTTACTCAGGTACTGTACTTAAGCTGCAACACTAAAATGCATCTTACACATAAATGCATTAGTAAATATAATCCAACAACCTGAACAGAAAGTCATTCTGCATAATGAGTACAGTTACTTTTATTTTTGATATTTAAGTACACTGTGCCGACACTTCTGTACTTTTGCTTAAATAACTTCACATTCTGAATGTAGAATTTTTACTTGCATTTTGTGGTAACATTGTAGAAACGTTATTGCTACACGGATTTGAATAACGTTACTTCTTTTGCCGCTGTTTTCATGCGAAATAGTCATCAGCAAAGTAACTAGTAACTTAAGTGGTAGTAACAGGTACAGTATTTTCGCGTAGAAAAATGACAGAATGTAGTACAGTGCTTGAGTAGGTTGACGTTAGCTAAATGTAACGTGTTACTAACTGTTACTAACAGCTAGCTAGCTTGAACGTTAGTTAGCTAACGTTACTTCCATCTGGGTAACGTTTTGTTTTTTGCGTAATGTTACAGTAAAGTTATAAAGGTACGAAGCTAACGCCACCAGCTTGTTGGCTGTGAATTAAACATCAGTCAATGCGATACTAATGAAAAGTTAACATTACTGTTATTACACCTAAGGATTTCTCATGATTAGCCATCTTGGATACCAACCACTTAAATTAGCTTAGCGAGCTAACTGTTAGCCATCCTCAGTCCCGTATCAAAACAAAGGGAAAAACACACCCTTATATACAAAAGGAAGTGTCAAGCTTTGCATCCATAAATGTGTGACAACAAACTCTTCACATTACAAACTAAATCCTCACCAAATCTGAAATGACGTGAGTCCTGCTTGTTTTTCTTCTTGAAAGCAGGAGAATTACCACTTCCGTCTGGATTCTTTCACAATAAAAGTGTCCCCCTCAAGAATAGTATACGGGTCTGGGAAACTTCCTGTTTTCACAATTTAATCGAATTATTAAACAACAAATTGCAAATATGATGAAACAGGATGAAACAGTGTGTTAAGTGTAACACTTTTTGGTTTAAGCTTACACTTTAGAGGATTAGGATTATTTTGGTCATTTGTCACTATTTTGTGACATTTATTCATTAACTGAGAAAATAACTGGCATATTAATGGATAATTGTTTGTTGCAGCCAAATTCAAAGCAAAATTCAGTAGATAAATCACTGAAAGTATAATAAGTTACTTAGTTACACAGATAGCTTTAAAGGCAAATATACATATACATCTAAAAGGGGTTGTTTTTGTATGTATTGGTGTGTAGCTATATATTGGTGACTGCTGGCCTTATGGTAATAAGATCTACTAGAGATCGTGGTTCACAACAAGCTTGCTCCAGAAGAGATGCTTGCTCAACAGCTATAGGCAGACACACCCACCTTTCTTTCACTCCCTTCCCTTCATACCACAATCACTTCCTTCATCCAGTCAGACTGCACAGCTCCATTCGTGTCGACTGCCCAGAGTCCACGGATACAGCCCTGCACTGCCACAAATTCAACCTGGCCACATATATACAGCAAAGGTAAGTAATGACTTAAGCTCTCATTGTTTTTATCACATCTTATCAGCTTGCCTGATTTACGATCGCAGGTGAAACTGGTTTAAATGCTTTCCATCTGGTCCATACAGCTACTAAGAAAAGTATTATTCCATTCCAGACATTCTAATGCCTAATCTAATGGATGTTGCTTTTCGTCAGATATTCTCTCTGCTTTTGTCTGTTTGATATAGCAGGGTAAAAACAGATACGACACCAAAGGGAATGCTTGGAATGTACCAGTCTGAGGGAGTTAGGAACTAATTTCTTCTCTGCCTTGTGATGATGATGTAAAACTGTAACAAACTGACCTCTCTGTGTTCAAAAATCCAAGGTTTGTTTCTTCCAGTCAGGATCAGGTTAACATTAGAGGGCAGAGGAAAATACAGACGAAACAGTTAAAGCATGTTTGCACAGTGTGCACCACACCTGATTAAGGTGTACTCTTACCTCGCAGTCATTACTCACGTAGCCAACAATGAGTTAAAGGGAAATTTGCTGCAGACAGTAAACTCATCCACACATACTGTAAGTCTGCCCGTAAAGTGGATTTACCCACAATCTTCAGACAAAAAGTCCAAGTATCCATCACAGTAAGTTGCACTAATCTGGTGTTAGGTTGATTTAATAAAGGATTTTATGATTAAATAAAAGTATGAATATGTAATATCACTGATATCTCAACCCAAATACAACAAATTAGCTGTGCTTTGTCTTTAAAAAACACGTTTCTTTACAAAATGTCTCCCTGTCTTCCTTCCTGATCCTGATCTCATCCTGGGACCTGCAACAGCACATCTGCAGACCAGCCGTGACAGCAGCTACATTCCAGCAGCCTCCCCTGCCTCTGTTCAGACATGTCGCTCTACAGTTTTGGCCTGGAGCCGCTCTCCTGCCACACCTGGAACAAAGACAGGACCCGTAGGTGAAACAGCAAACATACCAACCATACATATGTACACCTATGTGCAGATATAAATGCACAGACGTCACCTCATTCCTGTATTCTTTCTCCATAACTTATGGGTTCAACACAGGGTGGAACCACACTTGCAATGCAGAATGCAGATTCATTTTCTCCCTCCTCTAATTGCATTAATGTTGCCTGGAGAACCACAGGGAATCTGATTATCAATACAGGAAATGGACTCAAAGAGCATCGCTTCCTGCATCTGACTGCACCTCAGTTGCAGGATGTGTACTGCTGTTATTGTACTTGATATTACAGTTATTGTTGAACACTTCAGTGCATTGTCATTGACTTGTTTTACACACTTTACATCAGGCCTTACTACACTTCTAGCAGGAATGACCCCAGTATCACTGCTGCTGTCAATAAATACATTTTTGTGAAACTCCTGTGTGAAAACGAAAGCATTATGCAATATTTCAATTTCAGTGTCAGTCAGTTAGTTAGTTAGTTGGGTGATGGACTTTGGTCCATGACAAGGTGTCTCAACAAGAGTCTACGGCCATGCTAGCAGCTCTGTGAGGACATACTTAAGCACATGATTACTTTGAGCTAAATGCTAATGACAGCATGCTAACATGCTCACAGGGACAATGTTAACATGCAGGTATAATGTTTCCCATGTTTGCCATCTTAGTTTAGTATGTTAGCATGCTAGCATTTGTTAGTTAGCTTTAGTTTAAAGCAGGTTTTTGGTCATAAACCAAAATTGAAATGTTGACCTGATGATGGTGCTAGATGAAAAGTCAGAGGGTCACCAAAATCATTGCAATTCATTCTCTGGGGAACATGAAAGTCTGAACCAAATTGGCAATGGCTATCCATCGAATTGCTGTTGAGATATTACAGTCTGAAGTGGACCAAGCAACTGATTGCCAGGAGCCTTGAACTTTCTCCTTGTGGCATTATCACGACAAATTTCCACATGTACACAGTAAAAATCAAAATCTAATGTGAACAATGTCTGCAAAGTTGCAGAGCGCATTCATGCTTCCCAGAGGAAGAATGCATGTCCATTTGAGACACTTCATAAAAATGATTATGACTGAAAACACTGAACTCCAATATGCTTATATGGGTATTGAATCCTCAAAAACAGGCACACATAAATCATCAGTGGTTTCATTAATAGATCATTTAATCAGAGTGCTGTCCTGCTGTGTTGCACAGATAATGAACCTAAATGTGGTGACCCACTGACCTTTCTTTTATCACTACCCTCAGACCAGTATTTCTAAGTGCACACAACATAACATCAAATGTTTACATGACCTTCCTACTAATAACTTAGCATACATAATATCTAATGGCGAGGTTGCCATGACATTTTGCCACCTTGGAATTATAAGGTTCCATCTGTTCTGAGCAATTTTGAGATACTGAGCATCAAAGGTTTTGCATTTCCAATAGCGATAGAGATAGAACCTTTTTGTTTTCTAAATAAAAAGTCCAAAAGTGCATACAACTTAAAAAAAACACCTCACATAATGTTAATAAGTTGTCACAGAATAAGATTATGTGAATAACTCAGTTTTGCCAAGGTGATGATTTTTCTGGATATTCAAAAGATGAACCCCATTCATTTTGTGACCCTGTAACTTTTCAACACACAAACTGTAACAGACTGATAGCCATGACATTTGCTGAGCACATTCGTACTCCTTAAATGAAGAAGCTCTCTGAATTTGATAACTTGATGACCCTGTCATACTTACTGCTTTACAATGCCTAACCTTTGTGCACACATATTTCTCTACAGAGATTGCAGTGAGTCCTAACAACAATGTGGTGCACATCTATGAGAAGAAAGGCAAAGAGTGGGCCAAGATCCATGAGCTGACTGAACATAGTGGACGAATCACAGGTACCGTAACTTGTATCAGCCAAGTGACTTGTTTGACTACTCAAAAATGTGAAACTTAATTTGAGTGACCTGGCCGACCTGGCCTTGTTGTTCACTGTGTGTCAACTGTAATTCAATTAATTGAAAGTTTGAGAGAGGCTTAACTCAATGGACCTTTCAGCCACATCTCACAGTCTTCATGGGGGGTGGGGGTGTCCAACAGCAAATTGTTTTCCTTGGGCCCACACACAGGTTAATCTGGCCATGTACTGTACGTAGAGTAGAGCATTTGTGGCATCACACCTTTTCTATTTTTTAGGGAGGCAAGACAATTAGTCAGATGCTGCATTCATGTTCCATGGGGAAAAAGCTGGAAAAGGTTTAAAGCAACAACCACTTAGCGATGATACATTTGAATTCAAATTTAATTATGTGGCCGCATGGTGGTATTAATACCCACAATTTAGTACACACATTTCTGGTGATGTCTGAATTAATGGAACTGGTGTGTTTTTTAAAGTAAAATAAGATTTGAAAGCAAAAGTGGAATATATTTCCTAGTAGGAAGCTTTGCATCGTTCATGGATCCTTTGACACTTGAATAGAGATTCATAATTCTGTCCACAGGCATTGACTGGGCCCCCGAATCCAACCGCATTGTAACATGTGCCTCTGACCGCAACGCCTACGTGTGGACTCTGAAGGATGGCGTGTGGAAGCCCACCCTGGTCCTGGTGCGCATCAACCGTGCAGCCACCTGTGTGAAGTGGTCACCACTGGAGAACAAGTTCGCCCTGGGCAGTGGAGCTCGTCTCATCTCTGTCTGCTACTTTGAAAAGGAGAACGATTGGTAAGCAATGCATGATCAAATCAGAACTATTCAAATTTTGTACATAAGAGTTAAACTCACATTGGTTTTGAAGGCCAAGATTATTTTCCTCAATAGTGTCAAAGCCTAAGGATGGTGATGTCTGTCAATAAGTCAACTCACAAACTTAGAAAGTCAAGCAACACAGTCTAGACACAACATGCCTCTTACCTCTTACCTGATACACAGATTGCCATGATATTTGCTAAGCACATGCAAATGCTGTTTCTGACCTTTCCCTCCCTTTCAGGTGGCTGAGTAAACACATCAAGAAGCCTGTTCGCTCCACAGTCCTGAGTCTGGACTGGCATCCCAACAACGTCCTACTGGCCGCTGGGTCTGCAGACCTCCACTGCAGGTGAGACAACTACCAAAACGGTGATGTTTGGGGAAGAAGACTGGAGTCTTAGTTCTACAAACTTTGGAGCTCTGGTTCATTGTCAATAAGCAACTAAAACAGTTCACAATTGAATTTCCAGGACAGCGTGTGAGAATAAAACCAGATTAAGCATGTGCCAACGTGTTTTTCCACTCTTCCACTTGCAGAAAATGTCTAAATAGTATACCAAGAAGTTCAGTAAAGTTAGTTCAGAGCTGAGTTTTTGCAATAAGCTCTTGAGCCCCATTGAGTGGTATAACATAATCAGGGAGTGAAGCTTAAAGAATAAGTTTGGCAATATTCTATATTTTTCTTACTGTCAACAAATCCCATGTGCAGAGCCAAATCAATACTGAATGTGTCTACTAACAAGTATACTGTAGTGTGTGTATCACAGCCTGATAGATCTTCTTCCTCTGTGCCATAGAGCTCCATTGTTGTCCAAATACTATTAAAAACACATCAGTGAGCCACACTGTTGTGACATGTTCCTTGATTACCATGAACACACACTGTAGTTTATTTGGACTCAATCCCACATACACAGTCCTTCTGCCCCAAATACTCACTAGAGCACCAAATGTGGATTCATCCACCGCTGAAAATAGTCCCCAAGAAATGCACTATTTCCTCCTGTTTGAGTCAAATGTGTTAAAAACTACAGTAACCAGCTGTTTTAGGAAATGATGGAGCCTTTTCAAAAAAAAAAACAAAAAAAGATATTATATATTTGTGAGGTGTTTTTAAAGGGTTATGTCTTCAGTAGGAACCAATGGGCTTAGACAAGGTAGGGGAAGTATTGAGACACACATTGTTGTTTTTTGTCTTTGATTTGTTGATTTTGTTTTACCCACTTGGGGGCAGTGAAACAAGCTGTGAACACAACATTGATGAATTATCATCTTATAACGTTGTAATGGCAAACTTGTTTGCAAACAGTTGCCTATTTACACATCCAGCAAACACAGAGCAACATTAACATTCATTTGGAGTTGTTATGATTGATATTGATTAGTGCAGCTTTAATTATATTTATATATCTGTATTATATCTTTATATCTAAAAATTATGTCTGCCATTTTTTCTGTTACTGTTCTCCCTTATTGGATGTTTTGTATATAATAACAATAAAAGCCAGGTATGGCACAAAAGGGAACTCCAAAATGATTATATAGAAATTATGATATATTTAAAGACATTCTTTTTTCAAATATATCAAACAATATTAGTCTAAGCAGCAAGCCCAACTGCACATCAAGCAACCCAACGGTCCCAAAGCCGACAAACTAGAACAGATCTCCATGCTGTGCTTCTCAGGGTTTTCTCAGCCTACATCAAGGACATTGAGGACAAGCCTGGACCCACTGCCTGGGGGGCCAAAATGCCTTTTGGGGAAGTGCTGCTGGAGCATAAAGACTGTGGAGGCTGGGTGCACAGTGTCTCCTTCTCCCACAGCGGAGACCAGCTGACCTTGGTGGCCCACAACAGCAGCATCACTGTCATTGACGCTGCCCAGGGGAAGGAGTGAGTACTGCTGCAAAGCCACTTATTCAGTCAGTGTGATCAGTATGATCAGTATTAATATTCAGCTAAAATGGAGATGAGGTATCTACTTCATTTTGACATAGTGTCTTTCACAACTGGATCAATGACTAGATGTCTGCCAGCAGTTTATCAACATCCAACCACCATAATTCAGCTTATTTAGGAAACTCCAGTTTTCCACCCAGATTTTTGTCTTTCACTGGCTAAAACTCTTGTTCCATATGTGTTACTGTACTAAATTTGATGTCACAGGTGTCTTTGAACATTATATCACACCATCATCTTTCTGACCTCTGTCCATCCAGAATAACCCAGCTGACCACCGACCGTCTGCCACTGCTGAGTGTGCTCTATGTCAGCCCCACTGAGATTGTTGCTGCGGTAACTACTACCTGCTGTGTGTGTGTGTGTGTGTGTGTGTGTGTGTGTGTGTGTGTGTGTGTTTGTGTTTGTGTGTGTGTGTGTGTCCAGCCATGGGCACCTAGTTATAGTTAGAAATGGGGGCAAGATTATTGACAGGCAAGGGGAGGTATGGCAGGAAAATGAGAATGCACTCTCCAGGGAAAATATTACGCCAAACTCCCTTTAAGAAATATGACTTATTAACAATTCCTTAAACTGTAAAAACTCTCTAAACTCTACAAACATAAGATAAAAAGCATCATATGCTGACAGTCCTATTGTCAATTCGGTATCAGTATAATCTGGCATGGCTCGCTACCAGCCTCTGTTGGTTAGCTGCGTAAAAATTAAGATTTCTCACTAAAATAAGCATTGGTGGGTGGATCAGTCCGACCGACTCATAACATTGTTAATTCACCATCTATCGTGTGTGTGACGGTATTTGAGGAGTCTAATAGTGGGGGTGCAGCTGCTTTGCTTGCTCCATTGCTCAGGCGCCTATGTGTCCAGCAACTCCAAGCATGAGTTAGGTTTTTAACATTCAAGTAGTTTAAAGCTGCAATAAAAAATATTTTTATATTAACAATGGATCAAATTACTGTGTACAATGTGAACGGAGTCCCTCATAATGATGAAGCTCAAAGAGAAATATCACTAACGAACTGCAATTCCCCTAAACTCTACAGAGCTTTGTAGCATCTTTTAGCATTGTTTTGGTTTTGGCCCACAAACCTTGTTTCCAGCAGCAGGCAGCTGTTTGTCAGTGAAAAAGCCACTGATAAAGCCACTGTACACTAACTGCTCAGTACCAGGCAGCAGACACAATTAGAGACTAGCTGGTGAACAAAGTGAAGCATTTAGCAGCTAAGGAGACAGATATACTCATTTTGCTCTGTGTCTGCTGGATGTGTAAGTAAGCAGCTGTTTTCTAAAGCGTTAGCCTTATCAACTTTATTAGGTGATAATATGTAAATGTTGTGTTTTCAGCTTGTTGCCCCTACACCCAGATGGGCAAAAAAATATATATTAATGCAGCATTAAGTAAAAGTAGTAATACCACGATCTAAGTACATTTTTGAAATACAGTTCCCCCATGTAAATAAAGAAATGTCTTTCACTGAAGAACAAATCTCTCTCTCTCTCTCTCTCTCTCAACCCAACCAGTCAAGGCAGATGACCGCCCACCCAGAGCCAGGCTCTGGTTCTGGTTCTGGTTCTGCACAAGGTTTTTAAAAGGGAGTTTTTCCTTGCCACTGTCGCCTAGTGCTTGCTCATGGTGGGAATTGTTGGGTCTCTGTAAATAATATTATAAAGAGTTGGTCTAGACCTGCTCTATATGAAAAAGTGCCCTGAGATAACTTTATTAAGATATGGCGCTATATAAATAAAACTGAATTGAATAGAACACTAGCCAGCTAGGCTATAGGTGCATTCTGTTGAATGTTAAAATGCTTCATTTGCCAACACTGACTGACAGACAAATATTAAGTGACTTTGAGGTCTCAAAGACTTTTCCAAGAACACAAGAATAACATGATAGGAATTCTTTTAATGCCATGTCCATTGGCTTGACTTGACTACATACACCTTGCTCTTTCCAACAAACATTTTTAAAACTGAACAACCACATTCATCAGCAACAACAGTCATAACTGACTAATATTAACTTGTAACTAAAGATAACATTTCTTTGGACAAAATCTATCAAAAGGGAAAAGTTTACCAGTATGATGGCCTGCTGTATGCTTGTGTGCCTCCTATGTCCGTCTTGACTTAATTCCCACTTTTGTTTCCTTTAGTTTTTATGTTCTGATATTTGAATTCTTATAGAAATAAGAATTTTAGTAAGTACATTTTTTTGTAATTGACTATAGAACTGAAGTTTGTGATAGGGACTATCCAAATTCTTTTGTCTTTCTCTTGGTCAAGACATTTCACTAAAAACCACAAATGTGGCACCTCATGGTGGCTCACCACCTCACTTTGGTGAGGATCACCAAAGTCATTAGGATTTCTCATCTGGGAACCATGACATCTGTCCAGTAGATGTTGATATATTTCACTGGATAAGTTAAATATTTGACGTGCAGGTGTGGCACTAGATGAAAAGTCAGGGGATCACCAAAGTTCGTAGGATTCATCCTCTGTGGTCTGGGTTATCTGATCGCAATGCTTTCTGTGTGGATTTACTGCTTGCATTAACATGCCTCAGATAGCATATCCAGATACAGATCACATGGTCTGACCAATTTAAGGGTAATGAAGTCCTCAAAATGTAACTCTTGCTCTTATTTGGGGTTGTCAAATTGTGAAATGCAGCTTTAAGGACATAGACACAGTGATAATGGTTAACTTGAATATTGATATAATTCTTTGTACTTATTTACTTAATCTCTTTTCTGTTAGGGCCATGACTGTTGCCCCTACCAGTTCACCTATAAGGGTCCAGGCACTCTGGAGTTTGTGAAGAAGCTGGACATCCCCAAGCAGACCTCCAAGGGCAGCATGTCAGCCATGCAACACTTCCGTAACCTGGACAAGAGGGCCACTGAGGAGGACTGCAACGAGCTGGGCACCATTCACCAGAACAGCATCACGTAAGGGCCACTGCTGCTTCCCTTTAAAGTAGCATTATAGTCTCTACCAAGGAGGTTATAGTGCTGCTTTTAGCTGGATATTTCAAATATGTGTTGACAGATTTCAGATCAAATTTGGTGGAAAAGTTGGGGCATCCTGGTGGCCTAGAGGTTAAGGCACCGGCCTAGGATTGTGTGGCCTTGCTGGAAGTATGTGGTCTCGGACTGCTTTCAAGTTACCTGTAGCACTTATAGAGTCTGACTCATTGATCCTCCAAAAAGTCAAGGACTCTTAGGTTTGTTCACTTAACAGACATGAATTGGCATGTACTTATCCCAGGTAAGTATATGGATTTTTGTTGCTGTGCATGTTAAACTGTACAAGTGTGAATCTCTGGGTGAGCTCTGATTGTCTCCAGAAATCACTGTTAAAACCACTGTCATGTCTGTGTTCAGCTTTTGTAAGCCTTGTGTGCATGTGTTGTGTCCTGCAGGCAGCTGTGTATTGTAGCTGGGTCGAAAGCCAAAGTGGACAAGTACAGCAGTGTGGGTCTGGATGGAGCCATGGTGATCTGGGATTTTAAGGTACATGTGTCAAACTCTGTCTTCAATACAAAAGAGAAGTTGTGATTTAGTAACTTCACTCTAAGGATTATTACTGTATTGTATTTCAATGCAGTCATCATAAACAGTGACCCTTTACAGTTTTTTAATTGGAGGTTATTGAGGTACTGTATTGAAGCTGGGTATACTGCAAATATTCACATACAATATAGTTAATTGATTCCTTTAATGGAAATTGGTTATTTGGAAATATAATGGAAAGTTTGATCAAATATCTTGACATAACTCTTTGACACAGAGCAAAATCCATTTGCTGATGGAGACCATGAGATGCAGTTGAAAGCTCAGGAAAAAAGCTAGTAGATGGAACTTGAGTTAAAATTAATGCCAAAGATATGTTAAGGTTATTTAGCACTGGTAATATTGGTAACTGCTGTTGTATCAAGAATAAAGCTTTCATGCTCAGTGATGGAAAATGTGTTTTGACACATTTTCCATCACTGTCACATGAGCACAAATAGTATACCTTCAATTCATTCATGTAATTCTTGTCATAGTTACAGTAACGCCACTTCAGTCCTCATACGTTATTGCAGGTGAACACAGATTTATCTGATTTCCAAATCCCCAAAATAGTGAGCAGTGAGAATCACATAATAACTGAGAAAATAGTTCAGTCAAAATGTACATACACACAATTTAACTGGTCCCACTGATAGAGTAAAATGATTTTTCAGTGATGGTTGAGAAATGTGTTTTATGAATAACGTCATTCAAGAGACCCATGCCAGTCAAAATATAAGATAATAAGACTTTTTCATGCTGATAACATTCTGAAGGAAGCACTGATTAATGTACTGAACGTCTTAACTTCATTCTAACATGTTTGTGCTCTTATTGTGCAGCACTGAGACAGTCCTGTCAGTCCTTGAGGCATCAGAGGGTGAACCAACCAGCACATCCTGTCAACCACTCTTTGGTGGAATATAATTGCCAGTAAACCCCTGTGCATAAATATGGAACTACTGATGTGATTTGTGATATTTGTCAATAAACAAATCAATAAATAAAGAGGATATTTACAGGCCAGACAATGCGGTGTAATCACTTGTTCTTCACATGTTGAGGTTGTGAATTCAGTTTGACATTTTTCTCATTTTTACTCACTTTCCTACTGCATATGTATGATGTATTTCTGTAGGTTATTACTTCACTGAACTGACACATCAGTGTCATCATTAGTCGCCATGAGGGAGTACTATTCAGCCTCTGGAGGAGTTTTCCAAACCCTGAGAAAATAACCGTGATGATGTCATCACCTGCCATACAGTAACAAGACAGCAGGGCTTTGGGCCCATTGACTTCTTCAACACAGGATAATGAATCATATAGATTTATTTAAACTGGTCATAGTAGTCGCTTTATTGTGAAAACGTTTAAGTACGTTTAATCGCTTGACAGAGAAACGTATTAAAAACTTTATTAAAAAGTCAGACATTTAAAGTTGTCGTGCGTATAAGCCAATATGCACACATGAATAACATGAAGAAAGACATTTTCTGGCATCAATAGGATCTTCTGGTATATTCGGCATATATAATTAGTCATCAAGTTGCGCTGAATTTCATTAAAGTTGAAAATGAGTTACTTGCATCACACTGCTCCAACAGCTCCCTCCACTGTCTATTTTGGTGCACAATGACTGGCGATTCGACACTGCAAGTTGACAGTAATTGAAACTAAAG
The DNA here is from genome assembly GCA_008360985.2 of Macquaria ambigua. Classification (NCBI taxonomy): domain Eukaryota; kingdom Metazoa; phylum Chordata; class Actinopteri; order Centrarchiformes; family Percichthyidae; genus Macquaria; species Macquaria ambigua. The sequence goes on along the minus strand of VMKM01000647.1, from coordinate 242,947 downwards.
TTATAGCTCATGGCTAGAGGCTATGAATTTTAACAGCCAAAATAATCATGTTTTACTGTATATTGACGATAACTACGAAAACATTACATTTTATTTTTTTTAACAGAGTTTGGCCGTATTTTGTTCTCCGCACAAGATAATGTTGCTGATATAACTACATCACATGAATGGACAGACACAAACAAAGCCCACTCCATCCTAGCAGCCAATAAAAACACACTATTGCACGCCTGACCAATCAAAATAGAAGCCAGCGACAACTTGGTTTCACTACCTACCAATCGTAAGAGGCTGAAATGTGACGTATCGCCGTCAGCTGTTCTTATTTTGCTTCTTTTTTTCTCCTTGTTTTCTTCCAGGGTTGGAGAACCGACCTCTGAAATAATCACACTGAAACGGAATCTGAATTCATTTCTAGCAGAGAAACTCGCCGGCTCTGCCTCGAGCGCTCACTTACACACCACCCGTCCACATTTCTCCCAAATTGGAGCCGTCTTCCGCCGACATCGAGCGAAGAGGTGCAGCCGATCCCAGGCCTCCAATCCAGGGCGGAGGGAGGGAAGGAGGTCGCTGGGAATCGGGATGGAGACCGGAGAGGGTGCCGGCGGGCCTGGCGGACCGGACGGACCTGGGCTCCGGTTTGGCTGCGCCTCTTTCAACCAAGACTCCACGTAAGCACGCAGGCAGATAACGAGCGGATGAGTCAACGAAAGACTCATCCTGCTTGATTTCTCCCTGAAATTAGACTACTGCATACGGCTTTGCCTTCAAAATGCATTTAGTCACTTAACCTGAACAGAAGAAGAAAATGCAATTGTGGGCAAACTAATAACTGAGTCAGCTCTTTCCCCAGATACACCGTACCGTACATCCATACAATCAAAGGGGCACGTATCAGTATCAATTTACTCATTATGGGGAGTACTGTTCAGCCACTAAAAACAGTTGTGTAATGTCCTCTGTGGCTCTGGAGAAGCTTTCCAAAGTTTTACAAAATAACCCTGATGATGTCATAGTAATGTCATAGACAGCCTGGAAAGCTGGGGGCTAACAAAAGAAGCTATGGAGTTGCATCATGGGAAATGTAGGAACCAGCATTTTTGGAGCTTGACCTATAGGCCTACTAGATACTCAAAGTCAGGCTATCTCGTTCTCTGACTAAGCCTGCGTTATAAACTGGGGCCTTGGAGTTATCAAGACGCAATGTCTATCAAGCTTGACCCAAACTAGGGTCGAGTTAGGTTAGGATATTTTGGCCTCTGCTGGACAAAAGTCCACTACTTTTATGCTGGAGTAGCCCTGCTGGGAGCTGCCCTATGTAACCACAGTTTCCTCTGTTGATGGCTGTAATAGCAGCTCTGCTGGATCAGCGGGGTGTTCTCAGTGCCCTGCTCAAGGGCAGGGTTTGCCAAACAGTTGATCTCATTCTAGAGTGTAACGCATATTGCATAGAATTTTACACTGTGAGCAACAACTACCAAATACCGGTCTTCCTCAAAAAGTTGTTCAGAATTCAAACCAGTGACAATCAAGCCACGGGCCCCCTTCTTCAACAATAACATAAACACACAAGTACAGAAAGTTGCTTAATGTTTAGTAAGCTCCACTTATTGCACATTAAACAGGATGTCACACCCAGGCCTTCCTCTGATACCTTGCTCAGTGTGTAAAGTGCTGAGTATATTGTGAAAGAAAGGGTTGTGTGTATTCAAAAACATTCTATCTGTCTGGGTATGTGCTTACTTGCCCTCACCCAACATATTCATCTCCAGCCCATGTGGCAGTAGCTGTTTTCAGACAGCAAAAGAATGCAGACACGTGAGTTTTAGGCTTTGTCTCCAGCATATATTTACTTGTCCCTCTCCCCAAATTGCAATCAACTCCTTATTTTAGGGAACAGATCAGAGAGAAAGCTGCATGTTTCACACAATTTGTTCTGCACGGGCAGTGAAAATGTGCCGTATTTTCTCTGGAGTTCTGCAGGTTTTCTCCCGCTAAGAAACAGGATGAGACAGGACAGGAATGTACAGATCTCACGTTGGGAATGAAGGCACGGGTGGCCATTAAGAAAATGACTGGTGTAAAATTGAACTGATGTCTCGAACAGGTTAAACAGTCTGTTTAGACTACAGTGCTAGCTGAGTCAGCACATACTGTGTATGGCTAAATACCTGCAGATAAGAGACGGGAAGTGACAGAACGTTGGTTAGCTTGTTTGACAAAACATCAAATGAACATTTAATGAGTGGTCCTGAGGGCTATGACAACAGGCGAGTATTAGCAAACGTCTCACTGTGAGGATAAGTTATTGAGTTTTTCTCACGTGTTCAGCACCAATTGAAGATCCTTTTCTGAAAGAAATGTTTAATGTGTCCATGTTTTTAAATGATAGATCAATAGAGAAATCATCCACTGGTGATATTTCTTACATGTAGCTCAGTTTTCTTGTACTCTCTTTTTCTTGTACGTCACGTCACAGGTTTACTGTCCTTCAGATAAGGATGGTCAAAGAGAGTCAAACAATGTGTTGTAGATGGCAACTTCAGCTGTCCTGCAACCATGTGCGCGTTCAGTTCCACATAAAATGTTTGCCTTTATCTTCTCTTGAATTGAGGGGGAAATCCCAACATGCCCAGATAACAGATGGCTGCCAAAAAACGTGAAATGTGGTTCCAAGTTATATGAAGCAAGGGCAGTAAATATCCTTCCTTGTTCCTTCATCCCTTCCAGCAAGAGTTTATTACATATTTGCTTCCCGCATGGCTGGCTTTACCAGTTTGGGGGAACCTCAGGCACTCCTCTAAGTTTAGGAACATGCAGTATAAAATAAAAGTACAGTATCAGTATTACCTTAAAACTAGATTTTGACACAGTTACCCTTTTCAAAACAGAGCCTCAAAATCAAGTAATAAAGCAGGACCCATCTTAAGGCACTCATCATTAGTGTGAGTGTTGCAGCATTCAAATCTTTATTATTCTGACTACGGACTTCTTATTCTTCTTCTGTGTGTTTTTTGGTCGACTACTACTTCTGCATACTTTCAGCTACAGAAACCACTTGAATGTCAAAACTGTATGCTCTTTAAGGACATTTATGCTTGTATTGAACTTTTTTTCTACCTTATTTTATCCTTCAACATTTTCATTACAATATAAGTGAATGGGTCAAATCTTCAGATTCACTTCAAACTGATTCCACTTTGAAGTTCTACTACTTCAGCATACTTTCAGCTACAGACTTCATTTAAACTTTAAACAGGTAAAAACACTTTGAACTATTAAACTTGAGTTCAGCTGTGTAATATCTTTCAGCTTTCCCAATGCAATGCCGTTCAGCCCCCTTCTTTTCAGGCAGTACAATCCTCAGCTCTTTAGGGCTATGCTTTTTTGTTTCAAAGTGTTTAGCAATGCAGTTCATCTGTCTGATGTCAATACAAAACATTTATTCTTTCAGCCTTTTCAGCCAATTCCTTTCAACTTCCACCTTTGACAGTATTACAGTTTAACTTCCAGCTTTTCTAGCAATGGCTTCAGCACTTCTTTATTGTAGTTCAGCTTTCAGTTCTGCCAGTTTTACATTTCATACTGTTCATTTACAAAACTGCACTGTGGACAGGTTGTAGTCAAGGAAAGAGAGACCTGGAGCATTTTAATTATATTAATTAGGGACACATGAAGAAACATCAGACCCAATAATAAAGCCAATGAGGGGAACTTGACAGGAAATGGTTGGGAACATGCTTATTTCTGATTTCTGATGTTTTATTAACTGTTCTACTCTTAGTCCTGTTACAGCCCTGTCTTCATCTGCTCAAAGACGCTTTTATTTGAGCGTGAAAGTTAATTTTTGGCAAACAGGTAGTTTGACAAAAAAAAGAAATCTTGAAGGTGTACTCCAGCGATTTTGCTTTGCATTTTTAATAGAATTAGGGGACTCAGTTCAAAAAAGAGTGGTCAAAATCTGTTCAGCAGTGGCTGAAATATCCTGACTTTCACTCCCTAGTATGAGTCAAGATCCAAAAACACTGGATCCTACATTTCCCATAATGCAGCTCTATAGTGTCTTTCATTAAACTCTTTCTACCTCCAAAATGCCCACTTCTTTTCAACATTACACCACCATTGTAATGCATGTAAGGCTTTCTGTGTCAGATTTTAGGTCTCAAGTCCAAACCAAGATAACCCTGATGACATCATCAGGGTTATTTTCTCAGACTCAGCAAAGCTCCTCCAGCCACAGAGGACAATATGCAACTGTTTTCTTGGGCTGTGTGGTACTCCTTGAGATGAGTAAACTAAACTTCAGTGCCCCTTTAACCTAAGGTCTACCTACTACCATCCTGGCCAGGTCTCCCTTTAAAAAGAGATTCTTAATCTCAGCTCAAAACAAAAAAACCCTGTACTTGTAGCTTTCATCTGCATCCCACAGTCTTCCTCAGCAGATAGATCTGTTACTTGTTATCACATGACCGAAATTCCATGTCACTTGATAACAAATTAACTACTGCTTCTACGTGACAACGGATCATGCTCTGTTTGCTGAGGAAGACTATTAGATGGAGCTAAAAGCTCCAGGAAAAAAAATGAAAGTGGCCAAGTTGATATCTTTCGTCAAATCACTTTTATTTGGTGTGAGGGTTGTTTAATTACAACTTCAGCTGATCCTCTTGTTTCCAGAAGAGCACACATGACTTTACATCATATCATGTCAAACTGTCCCCGTATTTCCTGTTGGAGTGCAACAGAAGCAGCCATAGATTCATTCATTCCCTGCTAAGAATGTCTGTAATGTAAATACTGAGAGAAATTAGAGCTTTATGGATGCTCTCCCGTTGTATTGATGATAAATATATGTATATTTTTGTGTGTGTATGTTAGGTCGCTGGCTTTGGGAACAAAGACTGGCTACAAGCTGTTCTCTCTGACCATGGTGGAAAAACTGGACTGTATCCATGAGAGTGGTCAGTATGGAGCTCTGACTCTGCACTTTGCATCAGTGTCAGCTAAATATACATCCACGTTTAGTAGAGAATTACATTTAAGTGTAAATGTTCTAAACACTTGCTGTCGATTTCTCCTGGAAACTGGTTAATCATATAACACAGTCCAGTAAAAGCCAGTACTGTTACACTGTTCACCGCGCTTATCTTACAATCTGTCCCATTTCTCAGTTTAGCCATTAAATAATGACAGCATGAACACCAGACTCATCCATGCGTCCCTGGTGGATCATTGAGTTTCATTCATTGAACTGAGCTGTTGTATTAGCTCATCTGTCCCTGTCTGCTGTGGATGAGCTCACATGACAGGCCACGTCACGTCCTCAGGTTTCCTAAAGGAACACTGAGTTTGTGAAAGACGACCAAACACTGGTTACATTTACCCACAGTCTGTCTAGTGTCCATACTCTGGTTTATATTAGTTAATATTAAGGTTAATCTGTGTCCATGAAAACTTTCTTTCTTCTGAAGTCTTTCTCTTGCTACGAGTTAACCTTTCAGCTGCTTATTCCCCAGCAGTCTTTTACTGTGCAACAGTAGTTAACCTATAACTAATACAACGGAAACAAATTATCTCCATAATAATACTAAACACCACTCACTATTTGTTGACATCAAAATACACCCATGGTGTGATGAGTCAAAGGGTACAGAGATTTTTTTCTTTAAAAGATGTCAAAAGAAAACCAAAAACAAGTCAAACAAGTGTTTGAATCTCGTAAGTGTTCTATAGAAGCCAGCGAGTTATTCACAATAATTTGGTAACCATTTTGTAACCACATTGTAACAACTATGCATCAGCATGTGAAAGTGCAAGAGTGTTGAAATGGAGGGGTGTTGTGTATTTCAGCCAAACATTAACTACCCCTCATCATACTACGTGTCTTTTTTGGCCTGTTTTCCAATTCAATTCAATTCAATTCAATTCAATTCAATTGCTTTCTGAAAAGATTTTCAACTAGAAGCACTCGGAGCAGCTGCAGAAAAAAAGGTGAAGTGCTCTGAATAAAGATGCTGGCTGCAGAGCTTTTTCTCTAGGCATGCGCTTACTCCTCATTGGGAACAACTGAAAAAAGACTATGTGGACACTGGCCTTTAGAAGAATAATGACTTGGAGTTATTTTAATAATCTTGTCATTTTGTTACACATCTTGAGAATAGTCTTATACCTCTAGGGAGCTGAAATACTGATCGGCACTTTTTTGCCAACTTTTGCAAATGTGCTTTGCGTTCCCACAACATCTGGATGGAAACACAGCTACAGTCACCAGTTTAATGTGGGAGGAAGCCAGACATGTTAACCAGATTTCTGCTAAATCAGAGTATGACCTCATCAGAATATGTGCTCAACATAATTATGATGCATGTGTGTTGACCCACAACTAGACTACATGAATAACTGGATGAGGAAAGGAATTATCCGCGCATGTAAACAGAAGCAGTGATTGTCTCAGCAAGGAGACCACCAAGAAGTCTGCCTCTGTCTTTCTGAAATTAAAGGGAAAGTCAGGGTTCAAGAGGTTAGAATGGCTGCATTTCTTTTGAGGGAAGGTTTGTGGTAGTTTAATGTCTGCCTCTTGGATGTAAGTGAAGTTTGGAGAAGTCAACATTAAAGCGGCGTTCTCGTCACTGCCTGTCTGTCTGTTCCCTGTTCTCCCCCAGCAGAGGCTCCAGATATCTACATCGTGGAGCGTCTCTTCTCCAGCAGTCTGGTAGTCGTGGTGAGCACCGCCATGCCGCAGCGCATGAACATCTACCACTTCAAGAAGGGGACAGAGATCTGCAACTACAGCTACCCCAACAACATCCTGGCTGTCAAGCTCAACAGACAGGTGAGCTACCCCATTTCAAACCCAGTCCTCGAATATTACAGTGTGTCCATATAATTCATCACATCTAGGAAGTAATTCACACAATGGTCAAGAACATCCCATGTTGCTGAATCACCTTGTTTGCCCATCTCTCTTCTGAACCTGCTCACCACCATTTGCATTCTGGGTGTGATGAGATCTGTAGCACTTGTAAAAGTGCAAGTGTGTCTCCATGCAAGATGCCTGTGTATGTTTAAACTCCATTACATGTATCTTCCCAGAACTTGAGCTGACCGTTCGTCTCACCACCCTTAGTTACTGTTGCTACACCTGTCAAGCTTTCTGTTATCGCACAGCACGTATGCAGTTTACAATGATACCACTGGCAGATTTACTACTCGAAATTAATAATCATTTTGAAAACAATAGATCCTTGGTGTAAGACAGAAGTAGATAAAAGGAGCTTCTCATTTCTAGCTGGTGCCTATCAATATCGCAGGCTAAAATGACAACTGTTGCTGACAGATTTTGTTACTTGTAGTGAGCTAGGTAATTGAGCTGACGTGAGCTCAACGAGTTGGTTAAAATGCTGTCTCAAAGTGACATTTTAGTGTTTCAAGCTGACCTGTTTTAAAACAGGAACCCTGTAAAGGATGTCCTAAATATGCACCCGATGGCTACATATCATGCTAAAGACTGAGGCTAAAGCTAACAGGTCCCAGTAAAAAAGTCAGCATATTCACGAGTTGCTTATCCAAACAACAAATAACCCACAGGTTCAGGGAATATATAACGGACCAGCTTCTTCTTTGATACGTATTCAATTATTTTCAAGGCTCAAAGTTTAAATCAATTTAATATTGCTCTTCTATAACGTTTAGTGAATCACAAGAGAGATTAAAGAAGAATGGTCAAAATCAAAGCAGCAGATGCCAATATATCCTGACTTTTAGTGTCTAGAATGGGTCAAGCTCCCCCCGGTTTGTAGGGCAGGATTACCATAAGAAGTGTGTAGTCCACAAGCCCAAAGCCAACATAACTCTTAATGACTTCATCAGGGGTTATTTTCTCAGACATGACAAACTCTTCCAGAGATACATCTGGGCATGTTGCACTCCTTGTCTCTTGGACAGCTGATGTCCGTCCGTCTGTGTGTCTTGACCCTGTGGATTTGACCCTTTAGAGTCACAATGAGACAACTGAAATAAACCAGAACCCTTCTGACCTGCTGTCTCTGCTTACTCACAGAGCTGACTCACAAGCTGACTCACAAGCTGACTCACAAGCTTGCATGTAAAGAAGTAAATCACTAGACCCCTTGATTTCCTACAAAGGAAATGTTTTGTTTGATTCACTTTGATACAACACCACCGTCTGGGAACACGCCATTGGAAACTGTTGTTTACATCAGAAGCAGATGTTTCCATTCAGGGTTCAGTGCAGCAGAAGAGACAATGGTCCAAATATTGTTCCATTGTTCAACATACAAGGTTGATTTCTTTAGTCGATCACCAAACAAAAACTTCCCATGAATATAAACAGCGGGCAGCCTCTAATGATTGTTCCTTGTCGCTTCATATTCGTACGCTTCTGCAGTTCAAGCCAGAGAGTTCAGTACTGCACCAGCCGGAGAAGAATCTGACCTGCATCTCAACCATGATCTTGATCAATTTCATTTTGTGGGGTTGACTTGGTTGATTTGACCCTTTAATATTGAGGGTAGATGCACATATTTTCCCTGTTACTGGTAACACTGGGCTGCTGGACCCAAAGATCAAAGTCAGTCACTATGAGCATCTTTGCCACGCTAGTGACATGTCTGTAATGATGGCAAAGTCAGTCGGTCCACCATGTTTAATCTAACTTCCTGTTGGGAGGCAGGTTCAAAAACAGAAAAGAAAAACACATGTTTGTGTTCCGTACAAGTATTAAAGAAACAGCTACGAGAATGTCTCTGAATGACACCCATGCACGTTTGCTCATGTGCCTCCCGGAGAATAATGTTTCATGTCGCTGTGAACAACGCGTGAAACTTCAGCTTTCAGTTCCCTTTGTGGGATTGATTGTGGACAGTGGAGATGTTGTTGTGACATACAGTATGTGCCTATAATGAGTGGGATTTTACTGATGTGAGCCATAGAAACCAACACAGACTGCATTACAGTGGAGTGTAATAAGTCTGCTGTGTCTTGCAGAGACTCGTGGTGTGTCTTGAAGAGTCCATTTATATCCACAACATCAAAGACATGAAGCTGCTCAAGACTCTGCTCAACACTCCGTCCAACCCCTCAGGTAAGACATTAATACCAACAGCTGGGTAAGTCGACTGAAACAACTTTTTAAAAGATAATTCCAGTTTGTTAAAACTTTGGTCTTATTGCCATAGATTTGGCCATAATTCCTATGATATAATATAAATTATTTAACAGTCTAACTTTGTCCGAGGCTATGCTTTTTATGCTAGTCGGACAGGGCTAATAGTTACGGCCAGCCTTAGTTACTGGAAATGTATCACGTTTATCACATCTTTGACAGTTTCCTACTATAAATTGTTATCTTCCAGCATAACGTAACATACCATAAGCTACCAGTTTTACACGCCGCCTGCTGGGGAATGTCTGTAGAACACAAGCATGCTGTTTTTATTTGGCACACAGTGGCTCCATACCAATTTTTAGCAGAGTGGCACACCATTGGTATATGGTAATGAAAAGTGGCACGTGGCACCAGTGGAACACGTGTGACAAGCCATGGCATTCAGCGGTGGCATATGTAAGAAGTGGTACTGAAAAGTGGTATCCGTCAGTTGAACAGCAGTAGCATACCAATAGTAAAGCGTGACATAATACACAGAGTGGTATGTCATCACTGGCTGATCATATTCACAAGAGTGGAATATCACTCGACCTCGGCGTCAGTTCTTTCCCTTGGAACTTGGTAATCATACAGATATAGACCCCTAAGTACGGAAGCCCAGAGAAGATTCTGGTGATCTATTTTCTAAGTCTGATCTAAATTGTTTTCTCTCCCGTGTTTATGACTTATGAACAGGTGAAAAAATGTTTTTTGTCAGGATAATCTTAAATTCCATAAAAATAAAAAATAATCTGTGAAAAAAACAGAAATAACAGTTTTGCCAGGTGAAAAAAAAAAAGGTTTTCCAGGTGTTTGTTGTTGTAATACTCATTTCGGCCACAAGAGGCTCAAGTGTACCACTACCCCATGTTCTTAATAGGGCTAAAAGCATTCATGTTTTCTTCCAGGTGAGTTTTAATTTCTCTGTGCACTCTAAACACAAGGTATATTGTGTGTTAGCAAGTTATGTCCTCTCAGGGCTTCCATACCTAAGCGAGGTCTGTAAAAAATATCTGTGCTCATCCCTGGTTCACATACAATTTATTCATTTTTTGCCTGTTTGGACTATTGGAGTGGATTAAAAGTCTTAATCCTCTGCCCACAAACTGATGGTTGAGTTCCCTGGCTGTCAGTACCCACATTTGCCATGAACCACTATTCAGGTTGAAGTTGACAATTATTTTTTCTCCTTTCTCTCTCCTCGCAGGTCTCTGTGCTCTTTCTATCAACCATTCCAACTCCTACCTGGCGTACCCCGGCAGTGCCACCATTGGGGAGATTATAGTGTATGATGCCAACAATTTGGTAAGAAACATGTCATCACAGACCAACTCAAATATCATCATCCTCAGTGATTTAAAATGGAGCTGATTTTATTGCAGTTACATTGTTTATGGTTTTTCATTCCGTGTCTGTTGGCTTGGCATTTACAGTCCAAAACATAAAAACATGCCTCACCATCAGCCTGAATTGTAATTTAAAACTTAATTTGTTGGGGGGAAAACACAGCAGCATATTGAAGCCACAATTACCAGAAATTCCGCTCAGCTTCCCCTACGCTGTTTTTATTATAATATAATAACATATGACTTTATCTTGTTATATCAAGAAATGTTCTCTGTATTACACAATGCTAACATATCTTGTTAAAACAAGAAAAAACAATATATCACTTGATTTTTTTATGTAGTTTTACATGTAGTTTACATATAGTTTGATTTTATATTTAGGTTTACATATTTTACATATAGTTACATATCATTTTAAATATAGTTTCTAATCTAGACAAAAACACATTTGTGATAACCAGTAACCCCCTGATTTTCTTATGTATCAAGTATTCTGGTATTGTAAAATGAAGCTGTTGTTGAGATCTAGTTATTTAATGTGTGGGAAAAAAACTATTTCAACACTTGTTTGCACAAATCTCAGGTCCCACACCTGAAATTGAAGTTATTGCCACAACACAAGTTGACTCGGGGGACGGTAGTGATACTGTTTTCTCTGATAGCATTTTCTCTGAAGCAGTTCTATCTGAGGTCATCTTCTCCTCTCTCAGTGTTCTGATACTTGTTTGTCTGACACTGTTGCTCTGATGGCGCCTTCCCTGGTGTCTGTTTGTACAACACCTTAGACTTGAAGATATTTGTCCTGTGACCTGAGGCCTTTTGGTCTTGGGAATGGTGCCATTTTGTACGATGTCCGAGAACTGATGCGGAGGTTTCAGAGTGTCCTAAAATATACAGTATAGTGTATCAGTGAGCTGGGAGGCACATTTGGGATTTGGGGGCACTACTGAACACACACCAGGGAGGTGATGGTAATGTGACCCAGGTAGGAAGGGACCCACATAGCATGCAAGGTCTGACAAATGTGAAAATATGATATGAGTAGTGATACTGTAAGCTAGGATATGTGATACCAGGAAAAGTTCATCTTTCATGACAATCCAGTTTGGGAAAGCCTACTTCACTCTGGAGTGAGAGCATTTTATTTTTAAGTAATCAGTTGTCTCTTTGTACACACAAGTTTAAAGTTTCTTACTTTGTTCCACTATGTGCTGTTTGCTTACAGCAACCAGCTCTTATTGTTCCTCCATTGCCAGATTTGCCAGGTTGATCTAACTTCCTTTGTTCAGAATCAGACTACCTCAGGTTTCTTCTTACCTGAAAACACGTCAGCTGATCTCTGCCACATGCTGGCTGTTCATGTGAACTCAGCCAGACAGAAAACACCTCCCACCACTCTGTTGCTCCATACAGCAGAGCAACAGGGTTTGGGCCAACAGGACCGAAACAGCTCTTGCTTCTCTTTGTCATGACTCAGTTTTTAACAGCTAAGAGAAGAATACATACAGACATGTACACCGATACAACATACTGTAAGAATAAAATTGCATTTAAAATAGAGCCAGACAGATACAATGCCATGTTAAAAGTTAAATCTGCAATATTTGAATAATATCAAGTACTGTGTGTTGTGGGTAAGCCTGTATTATGAGCATTAGATACAGTTTTGAGAGTCTGTCATCAATGACATCAATTTATCCTTACATATTAATGTATTCTTCATTTACTGGTAGACCTACATACACCAATTCTGATATATCTGTGATAAGAGGCTAATATCGTTTGATAATATTGAAAAGACCAAAACCAATGGTCAGTTGTGTTAGTCCTTGGGGACTATTTTCAGAGGTGGATGAATCCACATTTGGTGCTCTAGTGAGTATTTGGGGCAGCAGGACGGTGTATGTGGGACTGAGTCATAATAAACTCAGTCACACTTATGTGTTCATGGCAATGAAGGAACATGTCACCCAGTGCAACAGAGTAGCTCACTGATGTGTTTTAATAGTTTTTGGACAACAATAGAGCTCTATGGCACAGAGGAAGATCTATCTAGGCTGTGATACACACACACATACAGTATACTTGTTGATTGATTGACTCTGCACATGGGTTTTGTTGAAAAGGAGAAAAAGATCAGATCCTTTAAACAATGGACTTGCTAATCAGACCAATACTGTAATATTATTTATTTGACAAATTGTTTCCAATATTATTATATCACATCGTTTCTTCATCAACAAACACAGTTCCTTTTAAGAGAGTGTAAATCATTGCAATGTCTCATTTTTAATTTGATGTCTCTTCATGGCAGTAAACATACTGCAACTAGATGGAAATGCAACTAGTCTTAGTGACATGAACATTATATCAATGTGGAATAACACTCTTTCTTTCTGTCTCCTGTATCATCCTCTTGGTCGCTTCAGAACACAGTGACAATGATCCCGGCTCATGACAGTCCTCTGGCAGCTCTCACTTTCAACGCCTCGGCCACCAAACTTGCCAGTGCCTCAGAGAGGGTAAGAAAGGCCTTAGAAGTTCCAGACCCCTGAGATAGGCTTACTTTACATTTAGCTCCAAAGATGAGACAAAGAGTTAGTCCTAGGCTTGCAGTCAGACCATCCAACACTTTGGTGCTTTTATGGATGTTCGTGGTCCCCAGAAAATGAATCCTTGTTATTGTGATGACCTTTCATTTTACGCACAATCAAGCCATAATATTTGTTGGAGTTCAAAAGCTAAGGCTGAATTTCCATTAAATTTGATATTCAAGATCCCCATAGGATGAATTCTAATATGATTTTTTTGTGATTCTGGCCACTTTTCCTCCAGTGCCAGTTCACTTGTACAGGGATAATTCCAAAATCGAATGGGCAGACTACCATGAAATGTGTTCCGGGAACAAACCCTGTCATTTTGAACACTCTGTGAGCTTTCCACTAGCTCAGTGTTACCGGTGGTGCTGGGTGGCCCGCCGACCATTGTCTAATTTATAATGAAAATAAATTGACTCACACTGGAAATGTTTTGTTTATTCAACTAGTGAATGTTCAATTATGTCCCTTGGCTGTTAAAGTTGCATATTAGCCTATCAGCGATCTTTGCAGTGCAAGTGGTGACACATGACCTGCGTGGGGCACATGGGAGAAGTTTGCCTTCAGGGCTGTCTGCCTGGCAGAAATTCCTGAGGGCAAACGTCTCCCAAGGTCCTGCGCTGGGCTGCTGCATCTGGCTGCAAACGTTAAAGGGTTGACAATGAGAAATGGACAGATGAATTTGCCTGTATTTTGCCACGTCATACCAAACCTCTGTGTTTTTGGGCAGACTACCCTGACAGTTACTGAGCACATTCTGGAGAATTAATTCTTCTGATTAAAATGACCTCATGACCTGTCCTCTAACGTCACCCTGATGTCAGACTTTACATCTTTAGCCAACAATTTTTATGGCTCCATTTGTAATAGCAAAATCATCAATCCATTGTTTGTTTCTTTCAAAGCTTTTCTGTTGTTGGATACAAGAGCATTGTAGCCTCAAGGGCTTTAGGCCGTATTCAGACCAAATTAGCGATTAGCACAGGGTTGTGTGGTGGTGTGGGAGTGTCACTACATGGTGATTGTAGCACAAGTAGAAATACTAACCAGCAATCCCAACTTGAAGAGCGATACAACGCCAAGCGACTGCACGGCGATTAAGTCATCAGTCATCATGGCGGCGATCGATTCTCTTCCATCTTCACAGTTGCTTGATAAACAGCTAATGCTACAGTGCTACATGGTAAACAAGGTTCTTTTTTGCATTTCTCCAAAAGTTCATTCTGTTTCAACTTTTCGCCGTAGGGTGGCTGCGTTTTTTTTGGCACCCCCTGCGGTCCCCATTGCTGCAGCCTAAATGCAATATCCACATTCAAATGAATGGGAGGACTAGCATTTTTCGCTGCTGCGCCTGACTTGGTATGAATACAACCTTAGATTTTTACTCATGTTACATATAAGAATATAAATGGAGGGACAGTGAAAATCGTCACGAGGGTAGAACAGTTGCTATATACCACCAAGTTCCTAACATCTCTATTTTCTGCATGTCAAGGAAGCATCTGCTAGAACATGTAGCTCTTGTAAACCACTGTAAAGCTAGCACCTCACTGGCTGTCTGTCTTTACAGGGCACCGTCATCCGAGTGTTCTCCATTCCTGAGGGCCTGCGTCTGTTTGAGTTCCGCCGGGGTGTGAAGAGGTCAGAAATACACTGTATGAGCACAGCTAAACCTCACTAAATGACCTAGATCATGATTCCAAATGGAGTTATTCTTGCAGTGCTGCCTTGCAGGCGCATTGGCATGCATGCACTTATGCCTGAAGACTTTATTACACGCTGATGACTGATTTATAGTTATTAAATGGATCATGATCTGTGTTTGCTGAGAACCTGAGAAGGGTGCTGAGTAAACTGATGAGGTAGAGGTTAGCTAATAGTCTACTAATGGTCAAAGTTAATTATCCACTTTAAATAATTGATTATTCCTCAAGTGTTTGCACTTGTTTCTGTGTATGTGTGTGTTTATGTCTGTCTATCTGTCTGTCTGTCTGCAGGTACGTCAATATAAGCTCTTTATCCTTCAGCCCTGATGGCCAGTTCCTCTGTGCATCCAGCAACACAGAGACCGTGCATATCTTTAAACTGGAGCAGCTGGGACCAAGGTACACACACGCACACACACACACACACACACACACACACACACACACACACACACACACTGTAAACACAACAGGCAGTGGTGATCTAGAGTCTGTTGGGGCCCTAGGTAAAAATTCCCAGGGGTTCACCATCTGACAATGAAAAATGTACGAAATCTAAAAATGTTTATTGTTAAAATGTTCACATTAGTAGAATTTTCAAAATATTCGGGCAAAATCTGTCACATATATATATATATATATATATATACTGTGTGTATATATATATTTTTTTTCCAACAATAAAACCCTGCAAAAAAATGCAAAAAGAAATCATGCAAGTTTGACCGGGCCCCTTTAGGGAGGTTTCCTCCTGAGAAGTCAAATGCTGTGTAGTAAAGTTTGTTAGCCCTTGGGGCCCAATAATGGCCTGGGGCCCCAAAAAGTTGCCTGATATGCCTGTTCACAAGCTGCGTGTCTGACAACAAGCTAATTTAACCATGTGGCAACAAACTGTAGACCCGTCCCCTATTGGATGCTATATTAAAGGGAAACTACAGTTTATTACAACTTGGCTTTTATGTTTTGTAGCTCTTGCCACTGGTTCTATCAGTTTTGATAATTGTACTCACCAAAGTATAAATCAAGTTGGAAGATGAACTTGTTCTAAAGGAAGCTTGTTACCCTGTCTGCAGTGGAGGGGACGAGGCTGCCACCTGGACAGCCTATGTGGGGAAGATGTTCTCAGCAGCCAGCAGCTACTTCCCTGCTCAGGTATCCGGCATGATGAGCCAGGACCGGGCCTTCGCCACCGTTCACCTCCTTACGTCCGGCCAGAGGAATGTCTGCACCCTGGCCATGTGAGCTTCTCCGTGGTCTTTAGGAATCAGGGGCTGCACCTTTATATTACACTCAGTCATTTTGTGTTTGTGTGTGTATGTTCTTGTACGCGCGTCCTTGACAGAACTAGTTGTGTTTTTAGACCTTGAGAGAGAAGAGATTTTGACCAGTCTAGACTAGACTACTTTGTCCTTGTTCCTGATCCAGCGAGGACTGGCACAGTAATGGGGTTGACAAACTGCAAACTAATTTTAGGGTGACATCACAAAAATGGATACTCAATCTGGTGTTTCAGGATCCAGAAGCTCCCGCGGCTGCTGGTGGCCACAGCTGACGGCCAGCTGTTCATCTACAATGTGGATCCACTGGAGGGAGGCGAGTGCATGTTGGCCCACAAACACAGGTGAGGCTACGACTGATGTCACAGGGGTGGGGTGGATGTTAAGCATTAGGCTTAACAAGAAAGAGGGAGGAGAAAGCCCTGCACTCTGATTGAATCTGTTAATACATAAATCAACGTTTCAACACATATTTTTAGTTCATAGAGTTAGACAGTCAGATTACTTGGATGGAAGTAGGCCTAGTTGGAATGTGGTCAGATTGGCTAGACCACATCAGGAGCTAGTCTGGCTAACATCTCTGTTGATGGAATCTCAACCAGTTGTAAATGACATCTGTGCAGTTTGGCCACATTCTGAAGAAAAAAAGCCTGGTCACCTAACTCCACCTCTTCAAGCAAACCCGGCAAAAAACTACAAATGACCTCTTCTTCAGCAAAGGAAAAAGAAGAGCTCCAGCTCCTAATTTGCATATTGAGATCTCATCACAGTGCCAGCGAAATTTAGATACAAGATCACTTATTGATACCATGTGTAAATGCAAAAGCCTGTGATCAGAGTCATTATCCAGATACAGGTTGCAGGTTAATACCGGGTAGAAGTGATGTACTATTTTGCCAGTGGGTTTTGAAGCCCCTGAATCAAAAAAAAAAGCTACAATTTATGGATCCTGTAGAAGCCACTGAAACCAACAACCTCTGCATCATACATTTGTGGATGGCAGCTGCATATTGTGATGTGATAGAGGATTCGGGAAGGTTTTGCAACTCAAAACTTTGCTTCATTGTTCACTGTGCTAAATGAGAAACAATGCAAATGTAAAGTTGATTTACTGCTTTTAATCCTGTGCTCTTGCTTCCTTCTCTCTCCTCCTCTCTTAGGCTTTTTGGTGTTGATGATGATGACCAGGGTGAAGGAACAGAGTCAGAGGGGGCAGAGGTCACACAGGCTTGTCCATCCTACGCTGCGACCGCTGCCTTACCGGCCTCTGGTCCCGTCACTGCAACCCTCACTGGTTAGTAGTCGCAGGCATTTCTCCATCTGTGTGTAACAGGAAGTGCTTTGACTTCAAAGTTCAGGTCTTTCAGGATGTGGGTTTTCTTAAAAAAGGTATTGCTGAGATAGCTCCCCCATCTAAACAGAAGTGTTTAACAACCAAGGGCCTTTTAGTACCCACTTTTTATTCAACTTGTGACTGCGACAGCTTGATCTAAGGAGGACTGCGATGTTAGTGGTGGACAACATATTTTTTGAATACAGAAGCAGTGAGAGTTAGCATTCTTACCAGTCAACAGAGGTCTTCATAGGTCCACAAGAAATTCCTAAACCAAGACCGGATGCATGTTGTATCAGGTCTAATTATCCTCAGGTCTGCCCTTGGGCCCCTTTAAGATTGGGCCACTATTTCCAAAAATCTGAACCCATGAAGACCAGTCAAGGCTCATTGGTGTTTCTCCAAATTAAGGCCACATTTTTCTTTCACTGCCTCCACCGTCTGCTGTCACAGGAAGCTCTGAAAGCTTTAGCACTGTGTACACCAGAACAGCACCCTCTTCCCACACCCATGTAAGGCTGCCAATGTCGGCTAATGTTCTTGTTTGCTTACAGTAATTATGTTTATATCTCAGAATGTACCTGCAAATGGTGTATTGATGTTAGTAAGACATATACTAGCACCTTTCTTCATCTTTAGCTCATTAAAATGTGCTTCAAACAAAGTGCTTGTTGGATAATCTAACAGCATCTTAAACCTCCTTTTCCAACTGTGGAATTGGGTCGGGGGCTACATCTGAAAACATACTGAAATGGACAATCACGTCCACTCTATGGAGCAATTGTCCAGGTGTGTGGAGGTGTGAAAGTATAAAGGGTTCAAACTTCCATCTCAACATGTATAAACACCTTCAGCGTTGGTTTGGAGCATACTTAGGCCTTGACTGAGCAGATCTGATGGGAACTCCTTAAATGTTGACACAAGTTATATGGAGAACATGAGGTCTACCTGTGTAGTACAGATCAGGCTGCTCTAATGATTTGTCTGCCTCCTGTACCTGTTTCTACCCAGGCTACTCTGAAGATGGTGGAGCAAAGAAAGGTGAAGTCATTCCAGAACACGAGTTCGCTGCTGGACCTGTGTGTCTGGATGACGAGAACGAGTTTCCTCCTGTGAGCATCCAGAAGTGCTAACTGTCAGCTATAGCTAGCTGTCCTCCAACAGGTGTATCTTAAAGGCATGACAAAGCATTCATGCAAACAGAAAGACTGAGATTGCAAGCTAACTGGCTCTCCGGCACAGTTCAGAAAAGATGAGCGCGCCACTTTCCCCAATAATAATATTGATTTGACTGTCAAATACTTGGACTTAACTTAACCCAGGACAAAATTGTCTCAACATAATCCACATTAGTAATAAATAGTTAACTTAGTGTTCAGTTTATTAGGTACATCTAGCTAAAACTAATGCAGTCTGATACAACAGTCCTGCAATAATTCCTCCCTTCATGAAGGGTATAATGTTCACTTTTTGTTCACACTGTTTTAGAGGTGTTGATTCAGCTGTATTGTGTTACACTGAGAGGTGTTTCGATGATTAGGGCTGTGTCCGAAATCTTTCGCTACTCACTACATGGTTCACTATATGGTGAGTTCGGCATTTTGTAGTGCTGTCCGAATGTACAGTGAGAATAATAATACACTATATAGTATCCCAGAATGCACCATCAAAAGTAGAGTACAACCGATGGTCACTAACCAAGCACTATATCCCAACATGCATTGCGCTGAAAGAGAAATGGCAAACGGACGAGAAGAGAGAGAGCAGCGCGAAGACGTTTCTTCATTTTGCAGATGAGCTCACTATATAGTCCTCTGCATAGAACTCCCTAGATAGTGAGTAGTTTGTAGTGAATGAGTTAATGATTTCAGACACAGCCTTAACCTACTGTCATTGATTTAAATAGGGTGGACAAAATACTCAAAGGAGCTGACAGTACCAACGGCCATAGTACTTTCCAAATAGGTAGAAATAGCTGAAAATGCAAAAAAGGTGACCTCGTCGTCCTCAGAGTAATCACTGACTTTCTCTTGTCCAGTTTCATTTTTCAGCATTATCTGTTTCTTCATTATCAATTACTAAAGCCCCTTCAGACATGCACCTCTTCATGTTAATCTGACGGCAACTTAATATGTAGGTCTCATGTCTGAATAAGTGTCTGAGTCAGTTTTACTGAATCTTACACGGTCACATCTGTACCATTTCTCTATCACTTTCAACACAGCACGAGTCTGAACGTAATTCTGTCAGGTTAACGTAAAGGCTGCAGCACAAGGTGAAACATGCAAAGACAGATTAGATGTTGTGTTTGCTTTGAGTAGTACTTAAAGTACTGTTATAATTCATCACTTAATTATCATCTTTTAAGTGTGAAGAAAATAAAATCAGTTATTAAACTAGGAAATACTGTGAAGGAGCCAATTTTAAGTTGTTGAGGAGATTCTTGTTAGATCAGTCTATAAACGCAATTGCCCAACCCCAGTAATAATCAGATAAGCAGTCACATCTGTTCTCTGAAACAGTGTGTAGCAATAGAGTGCTGCAGGGATGATGCATTTTTGTAGGCCAATCCAGAAGTTAGCATTGCCCTGGTTCCCTCCACAAAAAGCAGATGGGAGATTTCCATTGGATTTTGGATTATTGCATAAAATAAGCTCTGTGGCAAACGAAAGTTTATGATACTTACATGTTTTGTTCAGCAAGATAGTCTCCACAAATGAACACCACTTTTAGGATTTTTGAAGCATAAATGCAACCGCCAGAAGTAAAAAGCTAATGTTAGGCTATAAACAAACTACACCACGGTCACATGACTTCAACGTCACCACCACTAAGCTTCCAACTTGTAATGTGATTTCGCACTTACCTCTTCTACAAAAGCCTTTGGGAAAGTTTGAGTTAGAGTTAGTTCTCTCCTCTTTCTCTCTCCTTCTGTTGCTTTCTGCAGGTGTTTCTTCCTCCGGAGCTGTAGAGTCTGGATCTATGGTTGCAGGCCACCTGCTGCCCCCGTGCTCCTGCTCTACACCCACTGCTGCTATTACTGTTATTGCGCTTACTATTAGTATTACTATTATAATATTGCTCTTAGTATTATTTCTGTTGGTGTTATCATCAGTACCATTACCACAACTATTACTTTACATCCCTATGTAGAACTGTACTGTGCTGCTGTATGTTCTCTTTCCTCCTGCTCCCCCCTCCCCCTTCAACTCAACCGGTCGAGGCAGTTGACCGCCCACCCAGAGCCTGGTTCTGCTCGAGGTTTCTACCTGTTAAAAGGGAGTTTTTCCTTGCCACTGTTGCCTAGTGCTTGCTCATTGTGGGAATTGTTGGGTCTCTGTAAATATAAAGAGTCGGTCTAGACCTGCTCTACTCGAAAAAGTGCCCTGAGATAACTTTGTAATGATATGGCGCTATATAAATAAAACTGAATTGAAACTGAATTGAATAGTTTGCAGCATAAACACAACGAGTCTGTAAAGGTGGACGAGTGAGTAGATGAGTTTCTGAGTTCGGCGTGATGACGTTTAAGCTTGTGTTAACCACAGGCCTTATTTCAGGCATCTAACCAAAAACCCATTCAGAAACCCCACTGACTTCCAGACGAGGGAACAGGAAGTGCAAAAATGCTGACTCATTTTGGGGTTTTAGGACTCATTCTTGCAGCACTCTATTCCAGTGATGTAGCGCTGATGTGGCCTTTGATTGTTTGCCACCTGCAGGACCTTTTGTGTGAGCAGGAAAGGAAAGCCCTTCTGTCTGATCATGTAGATTCCCTCTTCATCAGCCATTTTAAACACCCCGCTCAGATAATATGGCTCCACACTATGTAACTACCTTACTGTATGAGCAGAGTGAGTACTGTGGACCTAATTACATGCCTGCCTTGCATTAAAGGAAAATTCCAGTGTTTTTCCACCTGAGTCTTACTAATTGTGGCCATTCTCTGTATGTGCCATGCTAACTTTGCACTCGCCACCTCCTTGTACAGATTAAAGAAATTAATTAATAAAAATTTGCTTTGATTAGCTATTACAGCTAAGTCTGGCTAACCATACTAGCTTCTATAGCTTCGAGTATTCTATGTCAGCAGAGAGAAACACATATTACACAAAATGTCCTGAAAGGTTTTGATTGCTTTGTATGTTTTGTACTGGAATTGCCCTTTAACTGTGTACCAGGAAGTGGGACGTGAGCTGCATGTGACAAATCCTGTGGACAAAACTAACGGCTCTGTTCATGTGTTTTGGTAGATTAATTGGTGCCGCGACGGGACTGGAGGTGGCCAGGCGAGGCGCTCGTGAGTGGGTAGAAGGACAGATGGACAGACAGACAGACAGGCGCTGGCAAGTGAGATGAACAGCAAAAAAAAAAAAAAAAAAGTCTTTCAGGGTGCCAAGCTATTTTTTCAGTTAGAGAAAATAACATTGATTACCATTAACGTTCAAGTCGACGTGGGAAACAAAACACTGACCAAGAAGTAGATGTCATGTTGTAATTTCAGAGAGAACTAACTGGTCCTCATGTTACATAATGATTGTGTTAAAGGTAGCATACACTTCTGATTTTGTCACAGCACCAATAGAACCGCTAAACTTCCCTCCAGCTTACTGTTGAGTTTCAAAACATGTGAACTGAGAGGAAAGGTTGAACTTGTAGATGCTGTTGGCCACTTAAAAAAAATCAGGGAGTTTATTTTTAAGGAGTGTTTTATGAAAGTATAAGGTGCATGCTGGAGCAGAAATATAACCACGATTTACATAGCTTTATTACTTGACATTAAGTTGCATTATTGTAGCAACATTTTTATTTTTATCATTAATAATAATATCCTAGTTTACATCCATGATAAGGAACTGAATTGTTTAAATTTTTATTCTGTATTGTATTTTACTGCATTGACATGTATGAAATGTTTCTGTGTATGCCTCCTGGATACATTTCAGTAGGTGTGTATGTACTGTTTGTTTGTGCCTATTATCATTTGTAAAAGAGCAAAGTGTTTTGCTAATTGCACAAGACCAAAACAAGTGAAAGAAACAAAGAAATAAACACATAGAGTGGCGTAAGACTGAACCTATGCAAAGCAAAGAACTTGTCTTGTTTTATTTTATTTGATGCATTTCATTTTTCACTTCATAAAGAAGCTTATAGGTAAGATTTAAATAATTGACGTACGTGGCTGTGGGCGTTTATGGTTATATGAGTGAGGTCAGTCACAGGTTGAACATTACACAACATTTACAGCCACTAAGAGATATTCACATGTGGTAAAACTCTTGCATAAGTGTGTTTAACAGTCAGTACACACACAGTGATCTATTCAATATTCTGGCCATTGTAGGCTGTAATTAATTACTACAGCACAGCACACTGCTTTTATTATGTTTGAACCCAAAGATGGCCCACCTGGCTATGTACCTGAATGAATGCTACAGTAGTCTACTCAAGCAAAAGAACTGCCACTTGAGACTACTCAAGACTACTCTTAGACCAGTATAGTCACTGAGCCAACATGGCATCCTGAAGGTCTCAGTATGCTTCAAACAAAGTGCTTGTCAGGTTGTCTAACAGTATCTAAAAGTAATGGTTACCTGGTGTAACCCCAGTTCTATGAGTACATGCGAGGCCCTCTAACGGGCTTCGCTATTGGTTTATCCCCTCGAGGCTCCGCCTCGGCACCTGAGTCAAAGTTCATGCACTCACCACCCAATCAGGGGGGTAGTCCCTTCCCTATAAAACCCCAGTACGCGCCTTGCTCGTCTCCCTTGAAGACTCAGCAACCGCCACCAGGGCCAGCTAGGCTGGTAGTTAGAGGGCCTTGCACATACTCATAGAACTGGGGTTACACCAGGTAACCATTACTTCTATGTCGTACGTGCTCCGCCCTCTAACGGGCTTTGCTACGAAAAACCGCAGTGTGCTCAACATAGATGCGGACCGCGCGCACCGGGCATAGTGTGTGAAGACGGACCTCATCCGACGATGCGTGTGGCGGGGGGAAGAAAGCACGCAAGTGAACAACCCTGGACCGGAAAGAGGCGGTAATGACCTTCGGCCAAAAAGACGGGTTCAGACGCAGCTCCAGCGCCTCCCAATCACCACTGACTGACATGCAAGCCGCATGTACAGACAAGGCCCCCAGATCCCCTGCCCGTTTCGCTGAGGTCAAGGCCAAGAGGAGTGCCGTCTTGATCGACAGCGCCTCTAAATCAACCTGCCCCAAGGGTTCGAACGGTGGGCCTGCCAGGCCGTCCAACACCGTCCAAAGGTCCCACTGGGGAACCAGGCGTTGAACAGGGGGCCGCAATCGGCGAGCCCCCCGTAAGAAACGTTTAACTAGTGGGTGACTATGGGCTGAGAAGCGACCGAACCCCTCGTGGCCAGCCGTAATAGCCACCGCAAACACAGACAAAGTGGATGCCGCCCGACCGCCGTCAAACAACCCCTGCAGAAAACCCAAAACATCCTGCAGGGAACAAGAGCTGGGCCTGAGGTCCCTGGCCTCGCACCAACCTGTGAACACCCGCCATCGTGATGCGTAGAGTCTTGCAGTGGACGGAGCACGAGCATGTTGAATTGTAGAGACAACAGCAGCTGGGAGGCCCAAGCCCCCCAGTCTCACCCTCTCAATCTCCAGACCAAGAGGCGCTGACCCAGAATCGGGCGCGAGAGGATGGAGCCCCCTGCCTGCCAGAGAGCCGTGGGCAGATCTGGCACTGGCCACGGGCCTGCCTCTACCAGCTGGACCAGAGCCAGAAACCACCGGGCCTCTGGACTGTCCGGCACCACCACTATCACGGCCAAGTGCCGCATCCGGATCCTGTGGAGCAGCTGCATCATCAGCCGCAAGGGCAGGAAAGCATACAGCAGACCGTGAGGCCAACGTGGATGAGCCAACGCATCCACCCCCAGTGGGGGGGCGTCTGTCGGCCTCAGGGAGAACCGGGCGTTCTCCCTGGTCGCGAAAAGGTCGGCCACCGGGTGTCCAAACCGCTGCCAGACCTGTGCTGCCACCTCCGAGGAGAGGCTCCAGTCCCCCCAAAACGGACCCCCCATGTTGAGGGATGCCAGAACGTAGCGAGCCCTCAGGGAAGATAGGTGGCGAGGTCAAGATAGATGCCGTCCGTTTGTGTAGTGCTGGGGATCGATCCCCCCCGCCTGTTCAGGTAAGCCACAGCCGTGGTGTTGTCTGACCGCACCATGACATGTGAACTGAGGGGCGAAGTGGTGCAGCACCGTCTGAACCGCCGTCAGTTCCAACAAGTTGATGTGCCGGAGGAGTCCTGCCACATGCCCCCCCACACTGGCCCAGTTGAAGGTCCCGCCCCAACCTGCCAGGGAGGCGTCTGTGAACACTTGAACGTAATGAGAGACGCACCCCAGTCGAACCCCCTGGCGAAGGCGAGCGGGAGAGTCCCAGAATATCACATCCCGCCGTGCCAGCGCTGGCACATGAAGCTCGCGGCACTTGTCGTGACGTGGGTGCAGCCGGAGCCGAATAAACCAGCGCTGCAGGTTCCTCATGTGCAGCAGCCCCAGACGCATCACCGGGTGGGCCTCGGCCTCCTGTCTGGAGGCAGCGAGAATCCGCCAATCATCTACGTAATTCAGGATTCTCACCCCCTTCTCCCTGAGCGGTGCCAACGCAGTCTCCACACACTGAATGGTGTGCGAGAACGTGCGCGGGGAGAGGGAGTATCCGAACGGAAGGCGACCGAACTGGTAACATAGACCGTCCATCGCGAAGCGCAGGTACTTCCTGTGACGCCGCAGGATGGGGACATGGAAGTACGCGTCGGTCAGATCGATGGAAGTCATCCAGTCGCCTGGCCGAATGCATTCCAGAAGCTGCCTGATCGTGAACATGCGAAAAGGCCTGCATGCAATGAAAGCGTTCAACTTGTGCAGGTCCAAAATCGGCCTCAGCCCCCCATTTTCTTGGCACCAGAAAATACGGGGAGAAAAAACCCTGTCCGCGCTTCTGAGTCGGGAACCATGGCTACTGCTCCCTTCCGAAGAAGTGCGGCTACCGCCTCCCTCAACACCACTGTCTCTGCTGGGTCGGCGAGCGATGCTTGAAGGATGCCGCCGAACGCCGGGGGTCTGCGGCAAAACTGCAACGCGACAGCGTTCTGTCCATCCACGCAGAGAGAGGGCTGCACAGCCGCACCCAAGTCGAGTAGCGACCGTCAGAGGTAACGCAACGGGATCGGCGGGTAGAAGTAGATCGGGCCCACCCGCACCAACCCTCCCGACTCGGGGAAGGACGGACGGGGGGGCCCCGGCAGAAGGGGCCGCGACACAGCTAATACTAACAACGAAATAGCTGCCTCCCGTGCACCCTCCTCCGGCGAACCAACCGGCGAAAGCGACGGAGAACCATCCCCACCGAGACCGGACGAAGGCACAGCGCTTCGCCATGGGTCGTGATGTTTACTGGGTCCTTCGTCCACAGAGACAGTACTCACGTGAGAAAAGCCAGCCCGGCACTCTGCTGCTGCAGCGTGACGACCGCCATCTTGCGTCCGGTCCATACCCGACTGCACAAGGCACTCACCTCTGACGTCATCAGTCAAAGCGGAAGGGTCAGAGCCAAAATGGCGGCGACTAGCACCGCTAGCCGCACTAAACATTCTAGCGGAGTTACACGGCTCAACCTGAGACCGTCTATAAACCCGCGGGAACCCCAAAGTGTGAGTACACTGCACCCGTGATGACGCCATTCCACCACCGTGGGTCGAAACCGCGTCATCAGTAGGAGCTACCATACGCGTGGCGCCGTCCTTCGGCCTACTCCCTACCCGGGTAGTATGCAGGAAAAGAGCAGCGGCGACTAGCAAGCCAGTGACCCATAAACAACTCATTAGCCTGCTTGCTAATGGTTGCTAACTCACGTCTAGCCGCGCTACCATCTGAACCATGCTGTACAACAGACAGGGAAGAGCTGGAAGAAAATCTCTCAGAGACCATACACCATTTACGCTCTCATCAGCCAATGCGGTCAGAGCCAAAATGGTGGCGACTAGCACCGCTAGCCGCGCTAACCATGGTAGCGGAGTTACGCGGCTCAACGAGAGACCGCTTATGAACCTGCGGGAACCCCAAAGTGTGAGTACCTAACTTTTTCTTGTTTATGCAGCGCACCAAGAGCAAAGTCGCTGCCTCGCTCCGTCCCCCGGCGAACCGATCGCCGAGGACGACAGGGCAAAATTAACATCAAGGCCAAGTGAAGCAACCGAGCTCTGCTGTGGACCGTTGAGTTCACCAGGTAAAACAACAGTACTCACGTGAGGGGTCTCCTCTGGCACCGCACTCCGCTGCTGCAGTGTTATGACCGCCATCTAGCGTCCGGTTCATGAACGACTGCACTCACCTCTGACGGCATCTGCCAAAAGTAGGGGTCAGAGCCAGAAATGGCAGCGGCCAGCACCGCTAGCCGCGCAAGCCATGCTACTAGAGTTTCGTGGCTCACCTGAGGCCGCTTATGAAACCAGGGTGAAACCACTATGTGAAGTTTATGCACCTGCAATGACACCTTCCCGCCACCCTGGGTTGGGGTGGCGTCAGCCGCGGATGCTCAGATATAAGCGGCGCCATTCTCCGGCACACTCCCTGCCTGGGTAATGTGCCAATCAGAACGGCAGCGACTAGCAAGCCAGTGACACATAAACAACTTATTAGCCGTCTTGCTAATGGCTGAAGATCACGGCCAACAGCGCTAACATCTGAACCAACCTGTGTATCAGAATGTAAAGTGCTAGAAGAAGACCTCCAAGAGACCAACAGAATGTACAGTGCGAGTAAGAAAACATCCAGAGACGCGGTTATAATATATGAGCAGCGCCGCTCTCCAACACACGTCCTGCTCGGGTAGCGTGCCGATCGGAGCTGCGCGACTCGCAGGTCAAAGACACAAACACACTATTAGCCGCCTTGCTAATACCAGAAAAGTCATGGCTAACAGTGCCAACATCTGAACCTCTGCATCTGAATGTGTGCAGGGCGAGTAAGAAGAGTCTCAGAGACCATACCCACGGTTCATAGTTAAAATACGGCTGTTGTTGCTGACGCTGTCTGCGTTCCCAGACCCACACTGTCAAGGCGGCCCACGCCCTGCGCCAAGCCGCCACCCTCCACACCGTCAGCGCCGGGCCAGCGTGGAGGGAGCGACCAGCCTCGGCAACCCGTGCCTGACGCTCGCGCTCCTCCGGGGGGAGCGCGAGACAGTCGAGGCAGGTGTCGGCCTCACTCTGATGCCGCTGGCCCAAGCACACGAAGCAAGAAGCGTGTTGGTCCGCCATAGACATCAGTGAGGCACACAAAAACAAGGCTTGCTGGCCATATCCAAGCGCAAAAGATTCCTACTAGACGCGACACCGGATGGTGACACAATTCGCAGAACTAGACAACAGGTTGCTGAGTTGAAAAAGGGAGACGAGCAAGGCGCGTACTGGGGTTTTATAGGGAAGGGACTTCCCCCCTGATTGGGCGGAGCCTTGAGGGGATAAACCAATAGCGAAGCCCGTTAGAGGGCGGAGCACGTACGACATAGAATCCCCTTTCCAATGGCAGAATAAGGCTACATCCACACTAATACATTTTCATTTTAAAACGAAAACGATCTCTTTACACAAGCGTTTTATCACTGTTTCAGAAATAATCTCCGTCTATACTACATGCCTGAAAACGCATATCACATGACCATTCACGTGCACTGGGCATGCACGAGCCGGTATAAACAAGAAGCAGACTGTCTGCTCTGCGGTTGGTTGCTTATAGTTGCAGAAAATACTATGAAGGAAGAACAGCAATGGAGAAAAGTAAGAGCAGAGATTTCTCTGCTTGGACCGATGACCAGATGGAATCGGGAGGACACGTCGTGGCTGATAAGACCCAATCAGGAAGCGAACATGGCATTTTCGAACCCCTAAAACAGAGACTTTTGAAAACGCTGCTGAGTCAGTTTTAGTTTGAAAACTCCGGATGGCGTTTTAGTGAGGACGGGTGGAAACAGAGACGTTTTAAAACGATGACGCAGATGCCCATGTTCGCTTCCTGATTGGGTCTCATCAGTCACAACGCGTCCTTCCCTGGTTCGCCACGCCCCTTTCACGTGACCCTTTTCCAGAAGAAAACAAACATCACCCTTGACTACCAGCAGTTAATTCAACATGGATAACGAATTACAACACTTACTTTTAGTAACAGTTCCACCTGGTCGCCGGTCCAAGCAGAGAAATCTCTGCTCTTACTTTTCTCCATTGCTGTTCTTCGTTCATAATATTTTCTGCAACTATAAGCAACCAACCGCAGAGTAGACAATCTGCTTCCTGTTTAGGCGTGTAGTATGGACGGAGATTATTTCGAGACAAAATGCTCATGTGGATGGGGATCGTTTTCGATTTAAAATGCTGTTTTAAAATGAAAACGTATTAGTGTGGATGTAGCCATAAAAGAGTTTGTAAAAGCTACTCAGTTACAGTAATGAGAATACTTGCATTAAGTAATACAATTTCACTCGCAGACCTTGTGTTCTGCCCACGTTTTGACTCATTCATACCAGAATGCTGTTACAATTTAATGCCTGTGTTTCACCGTTCACACATCAATCAAACACCAAAGCAGACTTTCATAGGCTTTATTTTCTTCATTTAGGAACCTTGCATTATAGGATTTACCTGTAAGGGGGCTGCTTAGCAAAACCCTTCACACACCCTTTGAGCATTATGTATGTTCCCTGTCACCTCCAAGTTTCCATCAAGGACTGAGCACACAGAGACCAAGAAAAAACAATTCTCCTATGATGGAGTACTACCTGGCCCCAGGTTTTCTATGTCTACAATAGTTTGTGGCAGTTTGATTAAGCCCAACATTACTTAAGAGTATGCAACATGTAAGCACAATATAAACTAAGTTAGTAAGACGCAAGGGATCATTTCATTCGTGAACACTACACCTGACATTCTATCGGTTCGGGGGATTTTGACAGGGTTGTTGCACAAAAAATCTGAGAGCAGAGCAGCAGCGCACAGAAGCAGCCTGAGTGTGAGGAGAAAGGCTGAAGCTGGAGCGCAGGAAATCTGTACAAGCAACATTATATCTGAGTGCAAGCATCCAGTCTGAGCAGAAGCAGAGCAAATCTAAGCGCAAGCAGGGGCTATTTGAGTCCGAGCGCGGGGTTTTGAGGGACAGCATTACGAAATCTGAATGTGAAATCAATACGTCATGCTCTCAAATTAAAAGAGCATGACTGCCCCATATATTAAGGCTCCTTATCCTTTCATCAGCACTTCTACTACTCTAAAGTCCACCAGCCCAACACGTTTATGGCTTACATGTTCTCATTTCTGCTTTTTGATTTCAACTTCAAACTACTACGTCAACCAACACCTTTAGGCACTTGTGTAATTAGCCCTGACAAGAGCACAGCAAATACCGCTCGTATTCTCATTATGTATTTCTTTCATGAGTACAGCCTTGCGGTTGCCAAACCTTATGCAACTCAGGAATAAGGAAAGCCATTATAACCAACTGTAAACTCACACCCCAAGGGACAACGTACTGCTGAAGGAAGACAAAGACAAATGATCCCAGGGGAAAGAGAAGAAGAGGAGGAGAAGACAAGCAATAGAAAACAATCTCTGACAGTTAAACGTAAAGGGTAGAAGAATGGTGTAAGAAACCAGATCGTTTCTATTGCGTACAAGAATGTTTTGCATGTGTTAAGGCTGACAGAAATGACACTAAGTGTGAGGAAACCAGTCCCACACAAACTCTTACATGTTGTGAGTCAAGAGGATCTAAGTTGAAGAAGTAAGAGAAAATAGTCCAAATCTTTGGAAGTTAAAAGGGGGACAAACTGGCTGGACAAACATTCAGTCATCTTTAGAATCAGTACTCACTAACACATTGGTTTGGCCTTCAGTTAGGGGGAAAGAGCATGTTTTTGTTGTAATAGTCCAGCTATGAAAAATAAAAAGCTGACTGGAACAGCTCATGGTGGGAACTATTGGGTCTCTATAAGTAATGCTATAAAGAGTACAGTCTAGATCTGCTCTATATGAAAAGAGCCCTGAGATAACTTCTGTTAGGATTTGGCACTATATAAATAAAACTGAATTGAATTGAACAAAAGTGTATGAACAGGAAACAAATCTAGTAAAGGAAAATAGGTGAAGCCACTTCTGCAGAATTCTTCTGAAGTGAAATGGCAAAGTGCTCAGATTTTACCACCAAATACATTAATAGACTTGGAAATTCTTGGAAAGTTTTTAAGGTGGCACCTGGGGGGTCCAATCAGATTTCAGGGCTGGACCTTGTATGGCCACCCCTTAGACACACCCCTGCATAAAAGTATCCCAGGTCAGGGCACTTCTGAGCACTCAACACAAGTCAGAGGACCAGTCACAGCTGATGGACAGGTGAGTCATTTATAAATTATATAAAACTAAATGAATCATGACATTCATCAACGTTCTTAAAAATGTGCAAAGTTAAAATGATGTTTCAATAAAACTCCAGTGTATTTTATTCTGAAAGACAGTTTTATAATGACACCTTTTTGGTCAAATTCCATTCATGTAAGAACTTAAACATCTCATGATATTCTCCTTTATAACGCTGCTCTGAGAGTGCTTTTTTATGCTCCCTCCAGTATTTAGCCACAGCACAGTAGGCTACTATGTGAAAGTAATTTAAATAACTTAATGCTAATACTTATCCTGTTGCCACAGTGAATAAAGAGACCAGCTTCTTTGTTCTCCAAAAGCATGTCCAGCGGCCAAATGTGAGTCATAACTTGATCAAATCTGATTTAATAGATACATGGACTTGAGGTCTTCCTTTGGTGTTGAGGGGAATACTCAACCTCATGTTCATAAAAATAAAATGAAATACTGTTAAGGATCTTTTTCATCACTACCAAATGTTAAAAACATTTCACAGTCATCTCATCTGCACTCTGTTCAGGGGCATGGCCATTTCAGCTGAAGCAGAGAGCTTCATTGTGTCTGTGATGGTGTGCTGTGGGCTTACATTGTGCTTGCAGGCTTTTCCCTCTAATTAACGGTGGCGACTAACAGGGTAGCCATGTGGTCACAAAACATCTGGGGCGTTTGGCAAAAGGTAGCCCAACTCTTAACCCCAGCTAAACCTTCCAACTTAATGTGGTAGGGCTGGGCTCCAAATGCTCATGTGCTTGAAGAAAAAAAAAATAAAGAAAAAAGAGTGGAAAGGTCTTCCAGGAGGAGGAGGAGGAGGAGGAAACCCTTTTCATCACAAGTGTTCTTCGTCCTTGGTTGCTGTTTTTTCTTCTCTTTTGCCCCCTTCAGTCCTTCCACATTTCCACTTAATTATTAATTTGTGTTCTCGGATTCAGTTATGAAAGGAAGTAAACACAACACACACACACACACACATAGACAGACAGGCAGGCTAGGACGGGATGCTGCCTCTCGACTGGAATAAACCTGTTCATCCAGCCGCGCGCCCGGTGTACACATGTGCTTTGTCGCGCGCGCGCTGGAGCTATGTTCACGTCCGTTCACAAAGTGCGTAAAAGGTAGGCTACAGACTTTCCATGTGAAAATATTGTTCATGTTAGCTTTGTGTGGAGGAGGAGTTCTTTGTGAAGCCCCAGTATCTCTGAAAACCCGAATTCTTTGTAACCTCAAAAGAAAAAGCCTATATTAGGAGTGAGAGAGTCTTTCCGCATCAGGGACGCCCTGCGCGTTCATGAAGCCGACGAATTTGCGCGCCCGCGGTTGAATACCGGCTTGAGCCGGTAAAGAGCTGCCAAAGCAGGCAGGGAACAGTTCACTGACGACAGAGGATGCGACTGTCTGTGATAGATATCATCTTTACTATTAGTATATTTATTTTTTAGCAGGAGCAACAATATTACATTTTCTTAATCTACGTAAATTATTGCTCTCTCCAGCCGTTACATCTTGTCTACTTTAAAGCCACAATGAAATGACGCCGAGCTAGAAACCACAGAAGGCTGCCTCTTCCAACCTCTCCAGCCAACTCTGCCGGTAAGTAGCGTCAGCTCCAGCTGTAGGATGCTCAGGGTGGAGCACAGGCAGCAGTCAGAGCTGCTCCGCTTTCTTACAAATGGCAGTGCGGATCATGAAAACTAACGTTAGCTAAGTTAGTTTTCTGGTGTCTGAGAATAACAACCAGAACACACTTCTTTCATACTATACTATGTTATTGACACATTAATAAAGCAGTTGTCAGGCCAGACAGGCAGGCGCGCAGATCGCCCTAAAAACAAATATGTAAATTAACTCTTTATTTGTCTGTGAAATAAAATATATAGAGCTGGGAATAAGTGTCAGCTCAGCACTAACTGTGGAGCCGTACTTGCTCCTCCTGCCGCCTGCCTGTCTTGGGTGAAGGAGACCCCTGGGATGCATGCGACACACTGACATCATCCCTCCTCCTCCTCTGCACTGCGGATTGCCTCACCACGTAGCACACATGAAGTCTGGAAAGACTAATAGCCTAATGACAAAATGACTGTCTTATATTTGAAGACATGAGCATGAAGAAGCCAATATTATACAGAAACAAGAAACGCATTGCAACATTGGGAGGTGATAAATGGTCTAAAAACAAGTCATTCCCTGAAAACATGTACTCAGTCGTATGACTTAATTAAATATCAAGCAGAACCTGTTGTACAGCTCAGAGGAAGAGATTATCTAGTTGTTTGTGTGGGTAATAATTATATACACACATTTTAATTAGAAATCTAAAGTCCTCAACAGTCTTCTCTGTGGCACTTTAATATTTGTGATGTATAGCAAACTATTAACAGTATTCATAATATATAATATTTAATTATTGGACCGTTTAAATAATGTAATGTAATATACAGTACATATTTGAACAGTAATTTAATCATAAAAGTTGGTGTTAGTGGTGCAGTTGTTACACAGTGCAGCATGAGCAAATATAAGTTGACTTATGCCTCTCCAGTGTACACTTACTTTCAGTGGTGAAGTGCCACAGTCAGTAAAGTTATTCACCCCCACGACTGCACTCAAACTCTGGCTCTGGAGTGTCTGTGTTAAATCATCACTCATGGCAACACAGCACCTGAGAGACTAAGGGCAAGGCGAGTGCTGTGTTCATGTCATGTAGGAATAACCGTCGTCATCTGTAGGCTTCGGTTGTCCCTGATCAGCTTTATTTCTGCTAATACAACTCAAAGCCATTAACTTGTCGCATTCTAGTGGTACATCAAAATTAAAGTCCTCTGCTACTTTCAAGTTTTTACTGGGGGGGGAGAATCTCCATACCACGTTTGACTTTTAGGGCCCGTGTCCAGCAGCCATTAGGACTATCACTTTAAAAAAAAAAATCAAGTTCAAACAAATTTGAAATTACACACAATTTGTTAGAATGAATTTGAATAAAAGTTACATCCCTAGCGGCCATTAGTGGTAATCCATCTTAATGGGCTACTCCAGTGATTCAGTGTTGCACTTTCATAACCTTGTGGAACTTTCAAGGGACAGATTTTAAAAAAAAAAAGGTCAAAGTCGAAGCAGCAGAGGCTGAGATAGTCTAACTGTTAGTCCCTAGTATGGGGCAAGCTCCAGAAACACTAGATGCTTCCATTTCCCATAATGCAACTTGATAGCATATTTTTGTTAGACCCTCCCTGCCTGGTGAACTCTATTTTTCAAACTCAACACCCCCAGTTTGTAATGAAGGCCTTCTGTTAAAAATGTGAGGTCTCAAGCCCAACTGGAGATAACCCTGATGACATCATGTGGGTTATGTTGCCCCTTTAAAAATAGCTACACTCCCTTGTTTTGTTTTAGTACCCAAATTTGGGGATTTGGCCGTTTTACAAGATCAGGGAGTGACTTTACTGCACTGAGACATTTTTAAAATAATCAAATCAGAATAAGATAGATAATTAGAAGTATAAATTGAATTAGTCATGAGTAATGTTGCATGAAAAATATTAAACTTGCTTAATGAATGCTTGCCTATGATTTGGGATGTGGCTTCATGCTTTCAGTTTCTAGCATGAAGTGGGACAACTTTAACCTTTTTTTTTAACTTCTTCGTTACACAGCGTGACGTGAGCAGTAATCTGTAGTCACATTAACCATCTGAAATCTGAGTTGAACAGTATTTTCTATAATAATAGAAATACCTATTGTCTGTGGTATGTGACATAAATAACGGAGGATCTTCAAGTAGCCCGAGGTGAAGGACAGTTACCCAGCCTATGTTAGATAACAGTTTATGCTCACGTTGTTCTTCTTGGTCCCAGTTGGTGCCTTTCTCTAAGCCCTAATTGTTCAGAGGCAGGACGGAGTTCAGAGGTGAGACACTTGAAGTCAAAGCTTATCTTGTTTTGGGTACACTTGGGTACATGCTGAAGAAATTCCAATACTATTATCATCCTGGCTTTCACTGGAGACTACTGTCTCATAATGGTCTAAGTGATGTTTCAGAGACTCAAGACATTAAATATTGGCTCAAAATATCCTTATCGGATTTCCAAAACCCGCATTAGTCAAAGCTGACTGGCCGAGTAGCCACAGGGTGCCGCGTTAGATTTCGTTTGGCATTTCTTGTCTGATCCGTGCCCTCGGCTGGGTTAGTGTTAGCACGCAACAGCCACACCCTCAGTGATAAAACGTCACATTCTGCTATTGTTCTCTCAGTGGTACTGCCTGGGCCACACATAATCATTAGATCCTGGTGGAATAGTGCAGTGAGTCATGGCTTTCAAAAGATGTGGGGAAATCATTCTGTGTACTTATTATGTTGCTGATTGATTTATTGTGGCAACAGCACGAAACATCGTTTCCTGAGGAAAGCTTTTCTCCATGTTTCATGATGTGTGCTCCAATACATAAGTAAAGTCTGAGTATTGTGTCCATGGCAGTACAAGGTTTCTCAGCCTGAAGAAAATCTTTTTTTTGAAGCCTGATACTGAGAACTTTAAAGCTGAGAACCAACTGGCAACATCTTGATCACATTTTCATGTCCACATTATATCAAGATAGTGGGTGCCTGCACGCTGAATTAATGCTCCCCAAAACTTCAACATCAGGTATTCAGCATGTGACTAAGAAGGTCCAAATATACACAGGTGTGGGTCCCAGAACAAGCCCTAACATCAAATTATTTACAACATGAAATCAATAGGATGCAATCCAATACAATCAACACAATCCCTAGAAGCAACATAATGTATAGTAAACATAGAGATATATAATAAATCCATTAGATTTGCACACATGGTACAATAGTGGTGAAAGGCTTACACATAATGAGGACTTGCCATTATTCAACAAGTGAGTTCAAAAAATGAACAAACATCAGTAGACACGAGTAACCAAACCTACAAATGTACTAATGATCATCATTAATGAATAAGTCACACACAGTGGAGGACAGACCAGATTTGGACATTACAAAAAAGGTCTATGTCAAAATCTTTGCTTAATCCAGGGCCGCAACTAATAATTATTTTCATTAAAGCTTGATCTGTCAAATATTTTCTCAGTTTTCAGTTAATCAATTAATCGCTAAGTCTATTAAACGTCAGAAAATAGTAAAAAAAAAAAAGAATCGCACGTTTTCAGAGCCCAATGTGACATCTTTAAATGTCGTGTTTTGTCTGACCAACAGTCCAAAACCCAAAGAGATTCAGTTTACAGTGATTTAAAAAACAGGAAAGCAGCAAATCGTTATACTGGAAAAGCTGGAATCTGCTATTTGGCATTTTTGCCTCATAAATGACGTGATGGATTAACTGACCAATGGTTTCAGGTCTAGTTTAGTCCCTGAGGAGGTGCAGTCTTCAGGGTATATTAACAATGAATCAACCACCAAACTATCCAGCCTGACCAGTCTATAGACTGTCACCGTTTTCCTTAGTCACGGTGTGTTCACTTTGTCATAAAAGAGAGGTGGAGACAGAATCTCACTTCTTACTACACTGTGAGAAATTTTGAGAGAAGGATTTGAGAGAGGCCCTCATCAACTGTGTTTCCAGTAGCAGCAGGCAGCTGTCTATCAGTTTGTGGAGGAGTTCCTTTGCCCCCAAGTGGCCAAGAAAATCAACAAATGCAGCTTTAAGTAGGACAAAATAACTCACTGATGCCATCTCTGATTCTCCCTCCAGGTGGCCTGCTGTTGCCATGAGGGGGTCTAATTCCCAGCGTTGTTTGGGTCCAAATGTTTACCCAGAGGTGCCCGATGGCGGCTGGGGCTGGGCTGTGGCCGCGGCCTTCTTCTTGGTGGAGGTCTGCACCTATGGGACCCTCAAGAGCCTGGGTGTCTTCCTTCAGGATCTGATGGAAGAGTTTGGGGAGAGCAATAGCCGAGTGTCATGGGTCATCTCCATCTGTGTCTTCATCTTTACCTTCAC
Organism: Macquaria ambigua; assembly: GCA_008360985.2. Taxonomy (NCBI): domain Eukaryota; kingdom Metazoa; phylum Chordata; class Actinopteri; order Centrarchiformes; family Percichthyidae; genus Macquaria; species Macquaria ambigua. The sequence continues at coordinate 206,108 of VMKM01000647.1, read as the reverse complement.
TGGTCAGTCACTTGAGCTTTACTCATGTGTTTCCTTTCTTGTACTCTTTTAGTACCACCCGCATGTGCTAAAAAACACAAGTCATTTTAGGACATTTAATACTATCAGACAGAGACTATTTAACAAACCGTAAATGCAACTGTAAAGATAAATGACACCAGAAAATATTTAGGATCTCATTACAAACCTAATATATTTGCGTTCATTAGGTAAGACTAAATAATGTAATACAACACAGAGTTCTGCTGTATTAGCAATTCATGACGTACTGATGATCAACTTCCTAAGATACTATATCTTACTATCTCTGGGAGTCTGACGACGATTTAGCCTCTGGGGGCAACGGCCAATGTTTCGGGGCTTCTGGTGTAGCCAGCGGATATCTGGATAACGGATAATGTTTATCCGGGCCAAGACTTCCTCCTCTGTGCACCGGTCATTGTTTAGAGTCCGATTAGCAATCTCGGAGCAAATCAGCTATCGTCTGATGACGATTTGAATGCAGATGAATTCAAAAAAGCTAATAAAAAGCTAATCTCTAGGGTTCTGAGATTGATAAAAAGCTAAATCGTCATCAGAGAATAGCCGATGGGTTCCAAGATTGCATGCAACCAAAACTCAATCAAACGTGATTGGTCAATACTACTCGGACTACAAATGGAAACCAGAACGCTTCCAATACCAAAATCCTGTCCCTTGACTACAGATTCTGCATTCATATGCAGATATCTGTTTATAGAGATTAGTGGCCAGGAAACTGTCAGCTTTCTACAGTAACCTGATTTCTTAAACATTGTGTAAATGAGAAAACTGGTTTCTGCATTCGAGGTAGAGGATTAGAGAATCCTGATTTCCCAGCTAAATTTGTCCTGGAGAAAGCTGATTTCTTGGCCATGCATCCATTACTTTCATCATCAATTAATCAGCTGATAATTGTTTAGTCTATAAAATAGGAGGAAATGGCCGGCCAACCATCCAAAACCCAAAGACATTAAGTTTACTATAACATTAAACTAAGAAACACAGCAAGTGTTCTTCATTTGAGAAGTTGGAATGAGGGAACGTTCTGTGACTAACCTGTGAACATGAACATACCGAAGACCATTCACTGCACAGCAGCTAAAACCAGACTAGTAATCCGTAAACATAATTATGAATAAAGGGCGGCTGTGGTTCATGAGGTAGGTCGTCCATTAATCTCAGGGTTGGCGTTTCAATCCCCGGCTCCTCCTCCTGTCCATATGTTGAAGTGTCCTTGGGCAAGACACTGAACCCTAAGTTATTATGCAACTGATAATAATAATAATAATAATAATAATCTTTATTTATAGAGCACTTTTCTAAAACCACTTTACAAATATGTGCCTGAGTTGAAAGGAGTTTGATAAAATGACTGTTCTGCCCCCCCCCCCCCCCTAGCCCCCCTGTCCACGATGCTGTGCAACCGCTTCGGCTATCGTCCAGTGGTGATGGTGGGGGGCTTCCTCATCAGCCTGGGAACCATCACCTCGGCCTTCACCAACTCCATCAATGAGATGTACATCACCATCGGCTGTGTTTCAGGTGCTTACCAAACTCACACCACCACCATTATCTATCTGTCTGTCTGTCTGTCTGTCTATCTGTCTGTCTGTCTGTCTGTCTGTCTATCTGTCTGTCTGTTGATGTCGGTGTCTGTCTTTGTGTCTTTGTGTGTAACACACTGTTTACAGAATGACTTTTGCTCTTGCAGATGTGTTTGTCTTGTTTAACAGCCTGTCATGAATGAACTAAAGGGACTCCTAGCAGTGTCAACAACAAAAACGGCTTCAGTCTGTTTCTTCCACAACTGTCCAATGACTGAGTGGTGATCAGCCTCTTCTAAACACCGTACAGTGAGCTCTACTCCACTATCTTAACTCTCTAGGCAGGTCTGACAGAGCAGGAAAGACTGGAGCAGCAAAATATTCCCACAAAAACACTTAATTCCCCTTCATATCAGGACTGATGGATCAGGAAGTGGCTGAAGAGGAAGGAATACATTTATGGAATTAAAGTAATAGATTAGATGATGAACAAATTGGTGAAATGAGTTTTGTATCAGAGCACATTAACTTTTTTTTTCTTTGACAGAAAGCACTGCTAGCCCTCCCACCATGATTGCCATGTCTGCCTGTGAAACCAACCGCAGCTAATTTTCCAACCCCTTCTCCTCTCTCCCCGTCTCTCTTTTTTTGTCTTTACATGCCTTTTGTCTTTCAGCAGCAGCTGTAGCAAAGCTGAATCATCTCACGCAGTCCGCCACCTTTGACAAAGGAGGGACCTGCCACCTTGATCTTTGACCCACCCCCCCTAGCCATGCAGTGTTCCTACCATGCGGGCCAGTGGCTGTGATGCCCCCCTTTTCTCTTCTCCCCTCTGTTTACAGGCCTCGGCTACTGCCTCACCTTCCTCCCCACCGTCACCATCCTTGCCCAGTACTTCTCCAGACGGCGAGCCCTCGTCACCTCCGTCGCTTCCTCCGGAGAATCCTTCGCCATATTCGCATTTGCTCCAGGTGAGTGTTCAGTCACAGAGGGGCAGTTAGCTTACTTACCCATTACCCATTAGGAGGTGGAACTATTTTTGAGAATAATGATTATATTGAGAGTGAAAGTTCCTTCTTTGCAGTTGGAAAACAGTTGTTTGACATAAAAAGTCTTCACTCAAGGTCCACTTACTAGCTTTTTCTGGGGGTTTTAACCACATCTCCTCAGTGGATGGAGTGCTCACTAGTGGTTTAATAGTTGAATGCTTGACTAGCGAAGTCAAGACTAGTGATATCTTCCTCCATCTGAAGAAGACAGTGAGATGCGGTTGAGAAGTCTGGAAAAAGCTAGTAAGTGTATATAATAATAAGAATAACCTATGCTGTCCTCTCTCCACAGCCTTCACTACACTGAAGGAGCACATTGGCTGGCGCTACTGTCTTGTTGTCCTCGGCATCTTTCAGGCTTCTGTGATTGGCTGTGGGCTTCTCCTTCGCCCAATCATTATTATGCCAGAGCCTGTAAAGGAGGACAATGAATCCGACAAAGAGTTGCTCTCTTTGAAGCAGCTGCAGACTGTTTATGAGCTGGAGAACGAACAAACCAGAACCTCCATCCGTTCAGGAATCTCACAGGGATCAGGCGACTCCGGTGTCACCTCCCTCTCTGCTTCAAATGTAGACCTGAGGACTGCAGGAGCTGAAAGCAAGGCTCTGATTGAGTGGGAGGTGCAGGACAAGGAGGGCCAGGAGCCGTCACTATCCACACCTCCCACCCCAGTCAAGGAGAAGGATGAGGGGGAACTGGCAGAGGGAGAAGCAGGTCCTCTCCAGCCCTCTAGCCCCAAACTCCTGGACTTCTCTGTGCTTAAAGATAGTGCCTTCATCTGGTACTCCCTCTTTGGCCTGTTTGCCACTCTGGGCTTCTTCGCCCCGCAACTCTACATCATTGAACTGAGCAAGAGCCGGGGCGTGGAGGCAAGCATGGCCTCCTACATGCTCTCTGTGATGGCTGTGGCCGAGATCTTCGGCCGCTTGTCCATCGGGGTGGTGTTGAGCAAAGTCCGCTGCAGGAAGACCCTGGTTCTGCTGGGCTGTGTGGTTCTGCTGTGCCTGGTGCTGGTGGCCTTCACTATCGTGTGGGAGTTCTGGGGCCTAGTGGTCTGCTGTGCCCTCTACGGCTACTTCATGGGCACCGTCGGCTCCACTCACATCCCCATGCTGGCTGAGGAGGACGTGGTGGGCATCCAGAAGATGGCATCATCAGTGGGAGTGTATGTCTTCATCCAGAGCTTCGCTGGGCTGGCAGGGCCGCCGCTAGGAGGTACGAGACCTCTGCTACCTTTACTGTTTGATTTCTCCCCAGTGAACCTCTGTGTGGATCCTAACAGCTGTCTTATCTTTCCTTCCAGGTGCATTGGTAGATGTCACGCAGAACTACGGTGCTGCCTTCTACTCCTGTGCGGTGGGAATGGGCCTCAGTGCCGTATGCCTGGCTCTGGTCGGCCCGGCCAAGTCCGGCATGTGCCAAAGAAAAAACAGAAACAAAGACAAAGGCAGCAGCGCAGAGGAAGAGGAGAAAATGTCTCAGGGCAGCGACCAGTCTGACTTTTTGGATGTGGACTTGGCCCCGGAGGACAGTCCCTTCAGACAGGCTTTGGATCAGGACAATGCCTCTGTAATATGAACCCGACAACAGCACATCACCTCATGACCAACGACTCTCCACCAGGGCCAACAACAAATACAGTCCAGATGTACTGCGCGAGGCTGCAGTGTCACTAACACTAACCCACAGCGATGGTCTTCACTGCTGCTGGTTCCAAATCTCAGGTGTCACTCACATTCTGACAAGCTTGAAGGTCACTCCTTCCCAGGAAGGAAGCCGTCTCTCCTCTGAGACCAAAGGCACATCCATGCTGAGCACGCCTTAGCTATTTAACAACTTTAGACAGATTTCTGTTCACAATCCCCTGTGTATTATCAGTTTGTGTTCAGTTTGAGCGGGAGTATCTCAGGAAAGACGTGTTGTTGTCATGGATACTGAAGTGTCATGAGGATGAGTTATACAGAACATGATATCCGTCAGAAGCCTTTGTGATATTATGACTGTGTTGTGCTTGTTGATTCCTGCTATGTCGGGGCTCATTCAGTCCTGCTGAACACCTGCATGCTGGATGCATGCTCAACCACCACATCATGACACGGTCACTTCTTCAGCAAAGTCTGGAGAGTGAAACACACGCCTCATGGCTTTAAAATGTAATTCTCCTTGCAAAATGAACAGTAGGCAATCTACCTGTATGCACTTGATGCATGGAGAATGATTTCAGTACTGCTCATGCAGTCTGTACATACCGTTTGTCTCCTATCTGTTGGTCTTACGCACATTCACGTACTTGATATTTAATTTCTACGACTATGGTAACTATAGCAATATTGCAGCAGAGTTCACTGACCTTTTGGAATGAATTAAGGAGCTCTGCTCGGGCTCTGCACATCATTCTGTGATACTGGAGGTTGTGGGATTCATTTTGCATGAGCCTTAGAAACTATACATCCTAAATTCTGTACTGCTTTGGGTAAAAGCATTGACTGTATATCTGTTATCATGTTATCATGATCCTGTTGATGTACTGTAGAATTGACCTCGTAACAGCATTAAACCTGAAGAGCAATCATGATACAATACAAGAGCTTGAGGGTTAACAGTGATTTATTTTCCGATGCCATGGCTAACTAAATACATGTGTGTTCAAGTGTATGCAAAGGCCAGATCTAACAGGAGAGATTCCCCGTGAAGCCTCTCCTGCAGCCTCACGTCGTCTCCACACCCACAACATGACTTGAAGTTTAGTTCACAAACCTTTCCAAAATCACTGTATCACCTCTATTTAAACTGTTTATAATGATGATTTGATGTTCATTTTTTAATATAACCTTTTTCAGTTTTGTATTCATTTGAGTGCCAGGCAGGTCCCTGCCTATTAAGTGCTGTACTGCTTTCATTATGTATTTTCTAAATAAACTCCAAATAGACTCTTGTGTGTGGTGTAGTGTTTGCTCGTGTAGAGACAGAAACTGGGTCAACATGTTTCTTCATCTGTCACTTAAATACTCGAGACTGACATGAGGTCTGGCAGGTAAAATGAATTCTCACTCAGCTCACAGTTCTTTAAATTCAGGAGAGGGACTGATTTGGGCAAACTTATCTGAAATACTCAATCTGTATAATGAGTCATACATTTAATTGCATATGTGGATAGTTTGTACCTATAATGCAATAGTTCATGCATACAGTGCATACATTATATTATATATCATCATCAAGAACTTTCACACTCAACATCCCATACATTCGTGTGACTATGACAAATCAAAAATGTTTGGATTAAATCCCACATTGGTTGGATAACAGTCAGAAACCTGAAGTTGATTTTCACTTTTGTTCAGTGGGGGGGGTGGAGTTTGAAATATGAAAGCATTTAACAGGTAGGGAAGGTGTGATGAAAGATGCTATTATGTTGCATGAAATGTAGGATTCAGTGTTTTTGAAGCTTATCTCATACTAGAGATTAAAAGTCAGGATATCTCGGCTTCTTGGATTTTGACTTTTTTTAATGTCTTGCTCAAGTCCCCATACTTGTATGGATGTGCAATTCTAAAATCACTGGAGTACCCCTTTAAGTGCACTGAACTTATTTATTGTTTTTTTTTTTTTTTGCGTATTTAACTGTGAAAATTTAGTTGTGATAATAATACCAACAGATCTTGGTGATTTCTCAATAACTTGCATCTTTTCATTTTAAACCATTAACATAACCACTCCTGTAATGGTGCCACTAAGGACAGTCGTTCCTGTCTGAAGATGATTTTATGTATGGGTTTCAACTTGAAAAGTATTGGTCATCATCCAGATAACTGTCAATAAGCCCAGGATCAACATTTAAACCAGCTTGGTAGAATTAAAAATAGGCTAATGTCACTTAAATTATCATCAGTCAAACTGACATAATTAATACGTGATCAACGTACAAAGAGCAGGTGCTATTCAGATTTCAAATCAAAAAGTGAGCTGGGTGTATTCCACAAAGAGGGCTAGGAAGTGCTGGAAAAAGCCTGACATCAGTTTAACTTAAACCTAAACAACTGATTCAAGTTCAAGCTATTGCGCAAACTTGACTCTAACATGATCAAGCTAGCTGAAGCCTACTTCAACACATTTTGTCTAATGGTTTCCTGGACATTCGAACAGAAAACACACTAATGATCATTTTCACGATCCTAGTTATTTTTAAATGCAGCCTTTATAATGTGTGTACGTGGAATGCAGGTCAGGAGATCAGTACGTTTGGAAAGCTGCATGTTGAAACTTTGCTCCTTCAAACTATTTAAGCCTGTTCCTGGTAAAAGTTCTCCCAGAGTCAAACACGGGAGAAAAAAAAAGCTTGAAAAGACCAGGGAGTCTTTGACTTTAAAAGTAAAAAGAACATAAAACTATTTTCCTATGGCTGCCCTACATGTTTAAGCATGAGCATACACTCATAGATATAAAACAGTGGATGTGACGCGTCATAATGACATACCATTCCGGGATGGAACCATACGGCGGCCATCTTACCTCTTATGTTGTCTTTTAATCCTTATATTTTTCTACCAATACACCAGTACTGTTTTTCATTCAAAGTAATGAGTGTAAGACAACTGTGCCTGTCTAGAATGAACTCTGAATTATTGCAGACAATGATTTTATTTTTTCAATTTTGCCTAAACTTAATATGTAAGGCATTTACACATTAAACACACCTACTGTAATACATTAATATATTTATTGTCATAAATTGTACATAAGGCAAAGAACTGATCTGAATTCCTCTCACTGGATAGGGTTAGTCACTCTCCCAGCCATTCACTCAATGTTATTAAAAGTAGTAAAACAACACCCTCTACAGGATGAACAGCAGTTGTGTCTCTGACACAGAGGGCCTCCTTTCTATGAGCAACAAATAGTGTGTGTATATTCAGAAGCAGAATTGTCTGGGTAATGTTCAGAGTCTAAAACAACGATCAAAAAGGATTTATTTTCATTTTAAGAGCTACTAAATGTGTAACAATCCCTCTGTTACAGTAAAAATCGAGCTAATATATGGTAAATATGTACAATATTTGAGTCTAAAAATGATGGGTGATGAGCTGTACCTTCATACTGTCACAAATGTGTGGCATGACACATGCCTGTATAAATTAAGTATTAAAACACTGACAAACAAATGTAGTCTGCAGAGATCCAGAACAAAGCTGGGTCAAATCAGATAGAGGCTTTTAATGTTTACATTTTAAATTTTGTTCGAACTGTATATATATGCTATTTGAGAGAATAAAAACTGGGGGTGTCTGAAAGAAAAGGTGGTATGTTCTAAAACTGTAAAACATACATGCATGGAAATACCAGGAAATAAAAGCTGACATTCTGATCTCCTGTTACATATTCATCTTTTGACCTTAAAACCCACGTCTTCAGTGTATAGCAAAAATAAAAAACTTGACCTCTCTGCTTCCATACTTTTGGAGGGCACTTTTTATCTGCCATAGAAGTGTCTCTACTCCAACTAACGACCCTTTTCATTATGGATAAATGTGCAATTATTTTTTCATCTATAAAATATCAGAAAATATGGTAAAAATGTCAATTTTTCCGAGTCATATGTGAAATTATCAAATGTCTCAATTGTTTCTTATTTTTGCTTGAAAAAGGACTGGAACTATTCATTGATTATCAAAATAGTTGCGAAATAGTCTGGTGATTAACCGACTAATCATTGCAGCATGATATACCAAAGCTGTAGTTAAACAAGTTCGTACGAAATAGCCATATCCTCTCTGCAAAGCAGAGATTCAATAACAGCACAGACACTGTCAGACGTGTTTTTTAAAAAACAGTTGGATTTATTTAGGAGAGTAGAAGGGTAAGACAGCATAAGTTAGACTGTACACTGAAAGCCTGAAAATACCAAAACTGGGAAGAGACATGTTTTCTCTGAATGACTTGATATGAGGACATCAAACTGCTTGAGTGGCATCATTGAAAAAACCTAAAACAGTATAAAACCTTTAACATGATTGGAGCTTGGAAAAGGAGGCACTGAACATCAGTATATTTGGCAGATCATTTGCAGATTTCTTTACAGACAAATTTCTATAAGACACTGGCATTAAGAGAATCATCAGTCAGTGAACTCGTGATTATTTTTAACACAACATAATACCAAGTCACGAGTGTGGAGCAGTGCTGTTGCATAGTTTGGACTATGTAAGGTGACACTGGTTTCCTCTAAAAGGTATGTACAGAAAAAAGGCTTCCGTCTCAATTTTCAACCAGAAAAACACAATCAAAAAGTTTAATTCATACTGTTACAGTCACGACAGTAATATCAGATTCACAGAACATACACAAGATGCAGTGTACGAAACCAGTATCACAGAAATGTTAGAAGGCAAAGTGAAAGGCAGAGTCTGGTTCATCATGGGTACAACACTGCTTGACACAGAGCTTTGAGAGCAACCTCTTGGCTAAAACCAGTTCTTATCTGTTCCCAGATTAGAAAAAACTGATCACTATCAGATCACAGGGTGTGATGGCACCTAACACTAGCACTCTTCTCCCCATGCTCTCCTGGGATCTGGTGACAAATCCATGTGGGCAGTGACTGCACTGACTCAGATCCACAACAGTGACTGTCACCCATCACAGAGCCTGGACCACAGTCCCACAGGACAGAGAACACATACAACTCCTGAGCACCCAGGTGAGAACTGGGATGTTAAGCTAAGGACTTTAGGCAGAGATTTAATTGGTGTGGAGACTTGGAGTCTCAGGATGCTTCAAACAAAGTACTTGTCAGATCATCTAACAGCATCTGAAAGGCAGAATCAGAGGAGCTGCATCCAATGCAATTTGTAACTTTCTGAAAAAGGCAATTAGACCACAATTAAGTCCATTTTACATGGTGATTGGTCAGCTGTATGGAGGTGTAAAAGTAGGCGGGGTTTTAACTCTCAGGTCTCTTTTTTCATTCACTTTTTGTGTACAACCAAGTGCAACACCATGAGTGAATCCAGGAGCGAGTCTCCCAAAGTGTGCACGGTGTCGAGACTTCAAACACACAGTTGTTGGAGAGAGATGGAGTGAGTTTAATCTCAGAATGTGTAAAAAAATAAAAAATAAATAAATAAAAAATTCATATACATTCAAATGAACACTTACTAGCCTTTCATAGCTTTCAAACACATCTCCTGCTCTTCATCAGCGATTGGAACTGGCTCAAGTGTCACTTTGGTCCCATGATAGCAGGTGGTCTGTCAAAGGATGGTCTTTGGCGTTGGACTGGAATGGCATCCTGAGCTAGCTCCATTCACTCATTGAAAGCTCTGAAATTCTTGTAAGTGTACCTTTGAGCTTAGATTTTGTTACACTGTTTCAGAAGGTTTAAAATTCACTTCTGAGAATGTTTTAGAGTACTGATCTAAATTTTAAAGTTCTGACTTTGATCTCCAAATTCAGAGAGACATTTTCTTCAGAATTCTGTTTCGTCTCTCAGGACTGATGTTGTCTTTGTTTCCCACATAGCCCCCATCATGGTCTGTACACATCAGATGAGGGAGGACTGTTGAAAAAGTAAGTGCTTTGAGAGGACATGGCTCCGTTTGCAGCAGGCTCCATGTCATGTCTGAAAGGCTGTCAGACTGTGGAGGCCTGGTCCTACATGATGGTGGAATGTGACAGCATGTGGGACACCATCTGCTCATGCTCCTGTCAGTGCTCTGATAATCAAAACCAAATTTGTTCAGCGATGACAAAGGCCACCTCAGGGTACAGGCCTGTTCTGCTATGACTTCATGGTGTGTGTTTATGTGTGTGTGTGTGTGTTTGTGCAACAACAGGCTTTCTTCCGGCCTGAAGCGACATGACACAACGGTCTGAATCCAGACAAAGAGGCCTCTGCTGGGCTTTAGCTTTAGGCTGTGGGAGCAGCAGCAGACAGGACAGTGTTTGTGTCGCACGCACAGCTTCATCCAGATGCAGACAGACTGGCGGGGGGAGAATCTTGCTGACTGGCTCTGCACAGTTTGAGGAATTCACCGAGCTTTTGGCAGACGGTCCTGTTGGTCAACTTCCTCTTTTAGCGTTGGGAACACACACACACACACACCAAAATCAGCCATGTGACTTCACTGCTCCATGCTAACACACATGCTGAGCGACAGTAGGTTCCTTGTTGGTCTGGGGGACAGAAAGTACTACACTGATACAGCTATCAGAAACAGAGGATCTGATTTGTCTCTCAAGATGCCGATTTCCCCTTTCCGCCCATTAAGGCAATCATTTATTCCAATCTAAATGTTGAACAAATCAGTCTAGTCTTACACTGATTAATCTGCAAATTCGAGGAGAAAAGAGGAACATGCATCGAACAGAAATACGCGACCCAAAGAAGGCAGCTAATCATGTGACGTCTAACTGGAGGTGGCAGTTAAACAGCGGTCAGTGAACCCAGCTGCTGCCTTTAGTTGCAGCAGCTGCTGCTGATATATTTTGCACAAATGTTACACAAGTTCCTCGATGCCTACTAGATTAGCTGTAGAAAAAAGGGATTAGCATGTTTTAGCCCATATACTACAAATCTTGTATACTTTACAGTACATCTAACCACTTTGCAAAGCATGCTGCTGTGCAAATACTTCTTTTCTTCCATTGGCTTTTGGCTTTCATTCATTTTCACAGAATATGAAAGTCACTTGAAAGTCAATTTTCATAGCATACAGAAATGGATGGAAACCAATGGATGTCTGAAACATTAGGAAAAACACACCTAAAACCCCCAAAATCTGTAGCGTGCATTAAAAAAAGTTTACTGGACATGTAAAGCATAAATGATTTGTAGTTAAGGAACTAAACTATATTGTAAGGGTTTTTTTAAACACTAAATCTACTTTTTTGAGTTAGTAAATCATGTAGTCACTTAATTGGAGATCCAGGTATTACACACCGTCTCTGATGGCCACCATAGTTACATCTGTAACTCTCGTTTAGAGTTGTAATTTAAAAAGTGATCAAGAGCGTGCTTCTGACAGTAGTTGGGTCATTACTGAGCCCCAGAGGGGACATGAGCAAAAACCTTTTTCAGTGGTTGCACGTTAACTGTTAAAACAGGGTGTTATTCAGTCTTTTCAGTGATTAGCTGCCATTAGCAATTACAAGCATAACTATAAGGACAAGGGTATAGAATGACTTCATATAGCTATGCTGATTCATGTGTGTTCAACAACACAAACAAGACTATGCCCTTGGGGTTCAACTGAAAACAATGAAAGACCAACATCATTGCTTTTGAAACTTGTGTTGTACATTTTATCATCTTGATGATTATCCTTGAACACATGCATAAGTGTTAGCATGAATCAGTGGAGCCAGTTATCTGCTGGGCACATGGAGGACTTTGGTGTTCATGGCTCAAACCATCTGGAGGAAGCTGAGTAACGGGACTAAACACCTTCAGAAAGGCCACCAGACACCTGCCTCTGTTTTAAATAAACACCATCCAAAACATTTAAATTAAAATAACACTCATGGGCATACATACAGATCTGTGTGGGAGGTTACATCAGCTGTTAGAAAGGAGAGTGATCCACACTGATACATTAGACATTAGAAAGGGAGTTAAGAGGACAATGTGAACTGTACATAACCTGCACACAACAGTGAGAGTGGCCTGCTCAGGCTCATTAGTGACATACAGGCTGGCTTTATCCCTTTTGTTTTTAACTTAGGGTGCATGGAAGGGAGAGCATTAACAGGTACCTTTGAGAAAAGAAGGATGATCCGAGACAACTAAAGAAAGGCTGAGCCACCTCATCACCTGTATAATACACAACACTTCAGGTGGTAATCCTACTGAGAGCAAGAAGAAGAAAAAAGGGTTCCCCTGCTCCCTTTCTCTAGTGGAGAGCTGGAACCTACAGGCTTGGATGTGAGAGTCCACAACTTGGACCACATCATCTATCATTGTTTTACTAAGGCTACTTGACCTTTTTTTCCATCAAGTTCCCTTGAGAAGCACTCAAACAAGACAACTGTAACAACATACAAGCTGAGGGTTACACCCTCATGGAGGACATTTTCAAACCAACAACACAGTGTTTTCAGGCTACATCTTGTGCAGTGTTTATACACACTACCTCAAAATCCAGCCTGACACAGTTGGTATTTTTGGAAACTTCTGGATCTCCATTCATCTTAATAATATATATATAATATAATTATTGATTCAGAAGGATTGCTTACCTCAGTGTGCAGCTTTGCAATGCAACTCTGGTGCAAACAGACACTGGACACGGTTCATGGTTACTGTGACTGAGCACACTGCTTTTACTGTTCATTTGCACTACTGACACAGTGGGCGTGCAGACCAGCAGCTGCAGTCAGCGGCCAAAATTTATGGAGTGATGGGTCGTTTTCACGGACTTCTTTTTTGTCCCATTACAGGGATTTTGCAGGATTTTTGTTCCCAAAAAAAAAAAAAAACGTAGCAAAGAGCCAAATAAAAAAAAAGTTCAATAGATGCATACCATGGACCCAACGTACTCTTGGTATTAACATGTGATCTGCATCTGGGTTATGTTATCTGGATAGGGAAAAACACATTGACTGCGCACAGAAAACATGGTGATGGGAATGCTATCAGACGTTCCACACCATATTCGTGGTCTGCGTAGGTGGGACTCCAACAGTGTTGGCCTCGAGGGTTGGTCCTGGCCTCCTAGATGCTCTGACTCAGTGCGCCTTTGGTTCCGGGTTGCGTCGGGTACTTTGAGCCTTGTATGCATATTGAGATCATATGATATTAATATCAGGCGTAAATGCAGATGTCATTGTCCAGATAACTCATCTAGATACAGCTCACATGTTAATACCAGGTGGAAATGGGGTCATGAGGTCTGTTTGTCCAGACCCTGATGGCAAAATATGGTCTTGGTTGAAGATGGCCAGAGTTCTGCTTATTTTTTTAAGCATAAGGAGTCTTCTCTGCTGACACATACAGAGAAAAAACACCATGAAATCTGTCATTTGACTCATGTGGAAGGGCAGAGGCATGACAGTTTGGCTTCAAATCACAAAGAAGTGGTTCACAATGTGCCCTGAGAAACAGCTAAATACTACGTGTCACTCTTAACCCTGCACCAGCTACCCTTACAGCCTGGTGTTTATTTTACAAGTGGTCTATGTGTTTGTGTCTGTGCTCTCTTACCAGCCCCCCTTGCCTAATTAACTGTAACAGAGTCCATCCGCAGTCACAAATCCACAAAGTGTAAACCCCTATAAAATATAAGTTAAAGAAAAATGCATAGGTACATACAGTATATTCATATATTAGAAAAAGAAACAAAAGGATTAGAAAACTAGAATTAGGTGGAATTCGGAACAGGAATTCCTATCTGTGTGTGTGTGTGTGTGTGTGTCAGCCCTGTTCTTTCCTGTTCCACTGCCCTCAAAGGAAATCCCCACCCCAGCCCAGTGATGTCATCACCAAGCGCCATTGGAAAGCAGAAGTAAAACCAGAGGCAAAACAAAAGAAGTTCTGAAAAGGAAGGCAACACCTGGCAACAGTCGCTGATGTCGCCGGCGTCTACAGGCGGCTTTGACGACTGCTCGGTAACAACAGTTTAAAACAAGCCCCTCCCCCTCTCCCTCTCCCTCCCTAGCAACAGTGGTCAGAGCAGCAGACAAAAAAGGACAGTGTGTGGATGTGAATTAGAGTAACACATAGGGAGGAAAGATGTCGGGAGGTCCACTGCAGAGTGTGGACGGGGGCAGAGAGTGGGGGTTAGAGGTCATTTACAGTGGTTTCAAGGGTCAGAGGTTGGTTGGGGCTTTGAGCCAAAGGCGGCTGTTATAAGTCACAGTGAACAAGCTCAGTAAGGCAGAGAGCAAGCGTGGTGGGAATGGTGGTAGTAGTGGTGGCTTTAATACACAGTCAAAGTTCAAAAGTGAGGAGCGAGTCAAAGTCAAGGAAGGAGGATGGATGGGTGGAGGAACACTGCCCGCTCCCCTTGGTGGTGTTGGTGGGGGAGTAAGGAAAAAGGCACCTTGACACCCACTTTCCATCTGCCTCCACCCATCCCTCCTCCTCTTCCTGGTCAGTCCCCTCACTGCAGCATCAGCTGCTTGAGGTTATCGTGCAGGATGGTGTCCTTGACGTCGCGGAACACCAGCCGGATGTTCTCAGTGTTGATGGCCGTGGTGAAGTGGTGGTACAGCGGCTTCTGCTGCTGCTCGCGGCGCTTTTTGCGGAAGCATTCCACCAGGAAGCGCTGGACGTCCGCCAGGCATGTGGGGTCGCCCGAGAACTCGGGGAAGTAGTCTTTGATGGATACCTGCTTCACCTTCTCCTCCAGCAGGTCCGTCTTGTTCAGGAACAGGATGATGGAGACGTTGCTGAACACCCGGTTGTTGACGATGGTCTCGAAGATGTTGAGGGACTCGCTCAGCCGGTTGGTCTGCCGGTCCTCCATCAGCACCTGGAGGTGTTAGAATGCAGACGTGTGCTGAGGTCAAAGGGGATTGTGACAGCGTGTGTCTGGTATGAGCAGAAGGTTTATTTAACTGTGCTTAGACAAGTTGCCCTTTACCACTGCAGCAACTTTTCCAACTCAGGAGCTTTACCTGCATTTCACCCAGAGGAACATAGATCCAGCTTTAGTGTCTCAAACAAGCTTTAGTGTCTCAAACTTAACAGCCCTTTCCCACTGCAGGAAATGTAACGTAGTTCCTGGAACTGAACTTGGGCACTGCTCAGGAGGTAATACAAATAGTTCCAGGTACTTTTGGGGGTTGGCGGCAGTGCTGTCAAACGTGACAGTGACCACCATCTTACTACTGCATCTGCATCGACCAGGACTACCAGTACTAAAAAGAAGAACAGTGGGGAACACTCATTGGACAAAGCAACATGTCCAGGTCCTCATTAGTGTTTGTGGAAAGGAGGTCATCCAGAGGGAGCTGCAGTCAGTGGTTAAACACCAAAAGGTGAAAAAGAAGATTTCTCAGTATCTGGCAGACATGGGGATATGTAAGTCAAAGCCAAACAGTGCAGGGAAAAAAAGTTAAAAAGATGAAACAAGATTATTAAAAAATGAAAGGCTCACGATGCGCACAGTGGAGCAAACCTACAATGTGGTTTGTCGCACTGGAATTTTTTAAGTTGGTCTTAAAACAATAGTCAACAAAAGTACATTTTTGCACAGATGGAGGACTGTGGATTTTGTCTCCCATTACTTACAACAAAAGCACGTTAGGAAGGGGTCTTTTAGTGGCCAGTATGTAAAGCAGGAATGATTACAGCAAGCAAAACCTGTTTCAATTTTCATATGGGCACCTGACTATTGTCTTAAGACCAACTTGAAAAATGGTGAACCTATCCTTTAAGTTCCTGCAGTGAAAAGAGCACTTAGTTCCTGATTTTGTTCAGGGGGTTCCTTAGTTCCTCCTGGGACAAACACACACCTCACTGGCTGCCAGAAAATAAAAACTGCCATTTATCAGAAATAAAGTTGAAATATTTATAACCCATAGCCATAATATAGTATTGTTAAGTTACCTGGGAGACCCCCATGCAGGAACACTGAGGTCATAATTGGGAGAAATCTTTCAAATGCAAATTTATGACGCAGTAAAGAAGTTCTGGAACCTGCAGCTCCTCTCACTCCACTGTTGCCCTCTTTCCACCAATTGAGCTCTAGTTCGTGAACCGGTTCCGTTCTGGATTCTTGAAACCTTGGTGCTATCTAGCGAACCAGCCCGCGTTTCCACCAGTTTTGAATGGAACCATTGTAATCAAGGATGCGTCATCACGGTTCGCACTTCAGGTCAAGAAAAAAACAGTAGTTTTTGGTTCCAGCTGGGAACCGACTTTTCTGGATCCGAACCAATTTATTTTTGGTCGAAATCCTCCGAACGGTTCAAAATTAGGTGCTCGAACTGGAACGGAACCAGTTCCATGTTGGTGGAAAAGGGGTATGTGAAATATTCCATCCAAAAGACTTGACATGATGTGGAATTTCTCTAGATCTGTGATGTTATGTCATTGAATTTAATAATCTGATTCCTTTGAAATATTGGTCTATGTGAGTGGAAGAGGGCACTATCAATTGTGCGACATTCAGGAGTTCTACACCCAGTGTTTGTGTGGCCTCCAGCTTACTCACCTGGTCGTATTCAGAGGAGGAGACGAGAAAGAGGATGGAAGTGACCGAGTCAAAGCATTCGAACCAGCGCCGCCTCTCGGAGCGCTGACCACCCACATCCACCATCTTGAAGGGCACGTTCTTAATCTCAAAGTCGTATTCGTGGATGCCCTTAGTGGGCTTTCTGGCCAGGAGGATGTCCTGTTGGTTGGGGAGGTAGTCCTGCAAGCATATTATCAGATTTATTATTATTTTTGACAGGTTTTTACAGATTCTTGCAGTTTTCATCCAAGATCTCCATCAAACCTTGCATATTCAAAACCACAGTGTTTAGCTGCGTTGGTACATTTTAAGGTCTTTAATTTTGACAGTTGTGAAAAAAGCCATATTTCTCTTGGTACATATCTTCAAGAGAAACCCATTAAGGACATCCTTATAAAAAAAATCTCTAACCACACACACAAACTCGATCAGTGAAAACAAGAGAGTTGGGGAAAGAAATGCAGATCTTTGTGTTGCTTTGGGACATCCCTGTTTAACACTCAGCATTACTGAAATACCAGAGCGCATAAACAAATGTGGGGCTTGAGGAGAGAGTGTGAGTGAGTGTGTGTATGTGAGGGGAGCAGGACTGGGTAGTACTCCTTGGCGATGACGAGGCTTCACCAATCAAGCCAAGGAAAATAAAACAAGTGCATCTTTAACTATTTGGGACCAAATACGATGTAACATTATTCCCAATCGTGTGTGCGTGTCACGGTGCTCTGGCTACACCAGATCCAAATTTATAACATTCCAGAGGTGATGAGTCATCGCTGACACAGACTGGCGTGTGCGTGCCCACACACAAACACACTCACAAATAACAGATATTTTCACAACGATACCCCTCTTTTTCCCCAAACGCACACCCCCAACTCCTATTCCCAGTGCACTTGTGTGTTCATACATGGCAGGAAAAGAAACCACAAGTAGGAAATCCAGCACTGAGAAAGCATCCCAATAATGTTTTCTGGGTTACTCCCCTTTGGAGGCAGCCTCATCTATTAAGTTAGTTTAGTTAGTTATTTGGGATGTTTGACAGTAGTCTTTAAAGACATTAAAGACCCTGGAGAAAGTGAACAACCAAACCAGGTTCTTGGTTAGACAAGCTCAATTAAATTAATAAAGCAAGTTTAAGGCTATTGGCCAACTCCCTTGTTTTTGAGTCATTTGGACTACTAAACCTGTTCATGGTTTAAAGGTCTGGAAAATACAACAACAAAAAAACAAAACAATTTAGTACATTTAATTTTCACACTAACTCATTACAAATTAACCAAAATGGTGTTGGGTTTGAGCTCCCAAGAGTACATGTTAGCACACAGCAATTTCAACTTCTTGGGTGGTTGCTCTTGAAAGCTACAACTCAGTGTGGCACATTATAACAAGAGGACCAATTATATATAGTTATATATATATAGTTCCAATTCATTTGGTTAGGCCAAGGACAAATTACCCATTGTTGCTTATTAGTTTGGTACATTTCATGACCACACCGACTCATTACAAATGAATTACAGCTTGTGGGGAAGACTGCAGAACCTACTCACGGCTGAAAAAAAGTCACCCAACTCTTCTGCATTTTTGGGTTAAACAGCCATTTAGCTGTTTTCATTTACAGACAATTCTCCTAAAAAGATGCCAGAACTGATCATCAATCAAAGACAATGCAGTAAAAGACAGAGCTCTTTGTGGTAAAGACAGAAATAAAACATTACTTATTGAGTTTAAAGGTTCATTGTTGACATTGGAAATAGTAGTTTGAATTTTTTTTTGTCATAACATAACATTTATCAAAAAGTATAAGGTCTATATCAAGGAAATTATAGGTGACTATTAGACTACTACTAGTGCATTATAATGCAGAAATGTATGTGGCTTTTTGTTGGTATACTTAGGTTATTAAGCAAAGAATGATAACAAATTTCCTCCAACTGTTCCTTACTATGAAAAAGTTCCTCTGGTCCGATAACGCCTCATGACACACCTCTTTTTTTAACTCCTTTTCACTTTCTAATGCCTCAGGGAAAATACATGGAAGATATACAGGGAATATACAGAATACAGATATACAGAAATACAGGGAAGATACGTGTAATGCAAGATTGTTACCAAACAAAAGACTGTTACCAAACAATCTTGCATTAATATATATTTGCGTCACTTATCCAGATCACTTAGGAGATCACTGGATCAGACCCTCCTTTTCAAGTGGCCTTGGTCTGGTTGTTTGGTCCGCACCAGAGTTTGACTGGCAGGGTTCACATCAGTACAAACCAAACCGAACGCACCAGAGTTTGTTTGAGCTACACCAAACAGGTTAGGTGTGAGCAGCCCATGACCACTTTATCTGGATCAAGGGAAGTCATGCCCACCAGACTCCAGGTGGTGTTGCTCACTTGTGCTCACAGAGATCAAATACCAACATGGGTAGTTGTTCCTTTAGGTTCTATGGTGCCAGAACTGGAGTAAGTTCGCTTTTTACATAAAAATCAGCAACCGCAATTTCAAAAGAAGGTTAAATTATTGATCTACTGGAAACTTACTTTGAAGTACAAGCTCATCATTCACCTTCTGTCATATTTAGATTTCATTTTTGCTGTTTTACCTGGAGAAATGTTATTGATAATTTAGGTATATGTTTTATTAGTTTATTGATAGTATGATGTCACATGGACTGCATTTTTACTCTTCACATCAAGAACCACAATGGAAAAGAGACTTTATTGTATCATTCTTGTGATTTAATGTCCTCCATATACAGAACACTGTCACAGACACTTCTAGCTGTATATTCCCACACAGATGGTGCAAAACATCTTCTATTTAGAATCATTTCCCTTGTTTCTTAGAAAAGGCATAGATTGGCCAATAGGAACCTGGGTGGGGGGTTGATACAGAGCGAACAGGGGAACTTTTGCTTAGCTTAGTGCTCAGCAAAGTGAGTGTACACTGGAACAAACCAGTGTGGAGACATGACCGATGACAGGAAGACAACGGTTTCACTTCTCTTTTCAACAAACTAGCTGAGTGCTATCACACCCATCTGCTCCATCAGCCATCCGGCCTGCTGGTGATCTGTGATTGGTGGAGTCTCTGCAGTGTGGGTGGGACTTACCGACTGTCCGAGCTTTTCCAAATTGTCCAGGAAATACTTGACTGACTCCCCCTGAGAGAAAGACAGAGAGAAAGAGATTGTAATTTTTTCCTCAGGAGTTTAATCTCCTTTAATCATATTTCACATGGCCCAAACTCACTTCCACATCAATATGCCAGCTGCAATGTACCAGCTAATTTTAGCTATTTGTCATGATAATACTAGCTCATGTGTTCACGTAATAAAAATGTGGCATATCATGATATTGCAAGATGTTGACATATTTACAACATGACTATCTTCAGCAGTAACACACATGGCTTAAAGTGAAAGTAACATTGCTGTGGTGTTCTTTCAAAAAAGAACGGTTCTGGTTGTGTGGAAGTGGTTTGATAACATTAACCTTTGTAGGAAATAGGAGTACATCATACACAACCAAGGCTGCATACGCTGTCAGCTAATAACCAAACTGATCATGAGACAAGGCAGGAGTTTCAACATTGGTGACAATAACTGATTGATTGCATTGTGTGTTTGACTAAGCAGCACGTTTGAATGTCAGGGGGAAGAAATCAAGTTGGGAAGAGGGCCCAGTCAGTCACAACCACAAACACTCCTCGCACAAGCAGAGAAGAGCAGACAGCGCTGATCACTAGCTGGGCACAGGTTTTAGAGCTGAAACTATTCATTGATCAATCGATTCAACTGACATTCTTGACAATGAATTCATTATTCCAGTATTCATTTTCCATGCAAAAATGCCTTTTTCAAGATTCCTTTGTTCCAGCTTCTCAGTTGTGAGCATTTGCTGCTTTCTTTGTCTAATGGGTAGTAAATTGAATACCTTTGGGCTTTGGACAAAACAAGATATTTGGAGACATCACCTTAAACTGTATGAAATTAGTATATTTCCCTATTCTCTGACATTGTATGACCAAATGAAAAATCAAATAATCATTAAGATAATCAGCAGATTGATGGATGATAAATAAATAGCTGCAGCCCTACATGTTTTACTCAATACAGTCTGCATTGAGCTGAAGTTAGTTTCAAGTTGCATACTGGCCAGTTGCTTGTGTCTTTGTTTCATTGTCACCAGGTGTTGACTGCTTCACAAAAATACCTTTGAATTCCCCCCTGACTATTGTGTGTTTGCTGGTTGGGGAAGAAACCATATTGACTTTGGTGACATGAAATGTATTCCTTCTACAGACCATAATATAA
The DNA here is from genome assembly GCA_008360985.2 of Macquaria ambigua. Classification (NCBI taxonomy): domain Eukaryota; kingdom Metazoa; phylum Chordata; class Actinopteri; order Centrarchiformes; family Percichthyidae; genus Macquaria; species Macquaria ambigua. The sequence goes on along the minus strand of VMKM01000647.1, from coordinate 184,998 downwards.
CTTGTTTTAATTAAAAGGGAAAGTTGTTGTTTAGGACATCAGTATGTGCAGTGGCAGGTAGAGGTGGTAACTGCTCCAAACAGATGCTTGGTGAGCTCATTTCCCTGCAGGACAGTTCCAGATCATTTTCCTGTGAGCAAGACACTGTTGGACCACAATGTAAACTTGTGGAGAGCAGTGAGGGAGGGATGGAGGAAGGAAGGGCGTGGGGAGGCAGAGAGAGAAGCAGCCCTTCATGAGCTTGTCTGTGTCCATCTGTGTGCGCTCGGCAGCTGCAGCTCTGCTCTGTCAGCGGTGAGGAGGAGCCTTTATCTGTTAGTGTCAATGCTCGTCTGTGCACTGAGCCCCCTCAGCTTACTCACAAGTAAGCTCTGGACACCCCACACACACATGCAAATAGAGGTAAAAGGAAGCATCAGGGCACAGGGCAAACACTGCAAGATGTTTTAATTGTTTTCCGATTCCTGAATCGATATAACATTATGACCACTGACAGGTGAAGTGAAGAACATTGATTATCTCGTTACAATGGCACCTGTCAGTGGGTGGGATATATTAGGCAGCAAGTGAACATTTTGTCCTTGAAGTTGCTGTGTTGGAAGCAGGAAAAATTGGCAAGCTTAAGGATGTGAGTGACTTCGACAAGGGCCAAATTGTGATGGCTAGACAACTGGGTCAGAGCATCTCCAAAACTGCAGCTCTTGTGGGGTGTTCCCGGTCTGCAGTGGTCAGTACCTACCAAAAGTGGACCAAGGAAGGAAAACCGGTGAACCTGCAACAGGATCATGGGCGGCCAAGGCTCGTTGATGTGCATGGGGAGCGAAGGCTGGCCCGTGTGGTCCGATCCAACAGAAGAGCTACTGTAGCTCAAATTGCTGAAAAAGTTAAAGTTGGTTCTGATAGAAAGGTGTCAGAACACACAGAGCATCACAGTTTGTTGCGTATGGGGCTGTGTAGTTGCAGACCGGTCAGGGTACCCATGCTGACCCGTCCACCGCCGAAAGCGCCTACAATGGGCACGTGAGCATCAGAACTGGACCACGGAGCAATGGAAGAAGGTGGCCTGGATCTGATGGATCTTTTACATCATGTGGATGGCCAGGTGCGTGTGCGTCGCTTACCTGGGGAAGACATGGCACCAGGATGCACTATGGGAAGAAGGCAAGCCGGCAGAGGCAGTTTGATGCTTTGGGCAATGTTCTGCTGGGAAACCTTGGGTCCTGCCATTCATGTGGATGTTACTTTGACACGTACCACCTACCTAAACACTGTTGCAGACCAAGTACACCCCTTCATGGAAACGGTATTCCCTAATGGCAGTGGCCTCTTTCAGCAGGATAATGCGCCCTGCCACACTGCAAAATGGTTCAGGAATGGTTTGAGGACCACGACAACGAGTTCAAGGTGTTGACTTGGCCTCCAAATTCCCCAGATCTCAATCCAATCGAGCATCTGTGGGATGTGCTGGACAAACAAGTCCGATCCATGGAGGCCCCACCTCGCAACTTACAAAGGATCTGCTGCTAACGTCTTGGTGCCAGACACCACAGCACACCTTCAGAGGTCTAGTGGAGTCCATGCCTCGACGGGTCAGGGCTGTTTTGGTGGCAAAAGGGGGACCTACACAATATTAGGCAGGTGGTCGTAATGTTATGGCTGATCGGTGTATATAAATAAAATATATTAATGATCAGAGGTGTGGACTCGAGTCACAAATGTGATGACTTTAGACTTGACTATATAAAGTGCAACGTCAGCACTACTTTTTTTATGATTAAGTTCAGTTGCATTTGTTTAACGAATAAATAAAAATTTAAAAAGCGTTCATGATTTCTTTAAATTGTATATATTACCCTGTTGTTAAAATGGCATTATATTTGGTGAAGAGCACATTATGACTTGTTAAGGACTTGAAACTCAAAATTCATGACTTGGGACTTGACTCGGGACTTGATTTGGGACTTGTCCGTCTTGACTCGGGATTTGACTCTGGACTTGACTTGGGACTTATCAGTCTTGACTCGGGACTGCAAAGACTTGAGCCTTACTTGTGACTTGCAAAACAATGGCTTAGTCCCACCTCTGTTAATAATATTTTATACTTTTCTATGCAGTAAAGCAATGATGCTGCTGAAATAAAACTCTGACTGACATGTGATGTGCATTGTTTTTGGAAATATGACTCATGATATACAGTCTCTAGAAGTGTATTCAACTTTTTTCCCATGGTGTAGTTTTAAATAAGCAAACAAATCTATTTATCTATCTATATTACGCAATAAATCATAATATCGAATCGCAATAAGGACATTGGGTCCTGAGTGATACATCAACCCAGTTGCTCGCAGTGTGGACACTGGGGAACACTCTCACTCACCAGCTGGAATTCCCGGCGGCGGTCGTAGGCATTCTGGATGCCCTCGTCGGCCCACAGGGCACGGATGGATGGCAGGAAGTGCTGGAAAACTTTGTGCTCCACCATGCCGTGACCGTGGGCCATTGCCGACCGGGTGTCAAATGCCATCACGGTGTCTCCGTGCCGCTGGTTGGACGGGTTGCCCCATGGGATGTGTAGCTTCTCTCGAGCATCCACCAACACTCGAATACCTACAGCAGGAGAGAAACACATGAAGATGATCTATTTCTTTACAGATCCCATTACAGCCTATGTTTCTTTTGACTCATATAAAGTAGATATGTGGTTCTTTTAGAAAAATAGAATTGCATGTTAATGTTGTTTTGCACTGGACTGGCATCGGAGGAGCTCTGTCTTTACCAAGATTCTGTTGATTCAGTGCTATTCTGATGGTGGTGGGCTTACATGAGAGTAAAATGACCAACAATCTGCACAATCATAGCAAATCACTGGACAGCCACATCACTTGCAAACACAGTTACAATTTGACATCATGGATGTTGAAGCATGCACAGAGGCCAAACACCATACTTGCGTCCAAACTAACCAAAAGCTAAAGCAGCTTATTACAGGATTACTGCAGGGTTTCTCAATCTTCTCTGGCCCATGACCCCATATTCAGGTTCCAGGAATTAGACTGCCATGTGAACAGCTCACTTGTCATGTGACAGCTCATGTCACGTGAGAGGTTTTAAGAATTGAATACATAAAAATGATACGTTTAGTGCCAAAGGCATACATACAGTAAGTAAATTAAATAAATGCATATAAAAATGAGTAAGATCACCACAACACTGACAACAATGTAGATTAGTCTAGTTTTGCATCTGCAACACTGAATATTGTGAACACTCATTGGATCTGGTGGAATTACAGAAAACAATGGGCCTCATGCCTGAATTGTGCGTACGCACAGATTTGATCTTAAATTGTGCATTCTCCATGTACAGCTTACCGTCTTTAACTGTTCTAGCTGTATTCTAGATGTGTCACAACCACAGCAATGAAATATTAAACCCACTAAACAGCTGGATCCTACACCTCCTACAGCCTCCCTGTCTGTTAAATGTCCATGTCTTTCAAACTCTACACCCCAAATTTGCAACGCAGGCTTTCTGTTCTAAACATGAAGTCTTCCAGAACAACTCACAGTAACCCTGACAACATCAGTCAAGTTATTCTTTCACACTTTGGAGAACTCAGAAGACATTATACAAACTGTTTTCACAGGCTGAGTCATGCTCCTCATGATGAGTACACTGACCTTTATGTGTATAATCAGTGGACTGCCCCTTTAATATACTGTTTGCCAAACATGCACATTGATAGAGGTATCCATTTTACACACACATCTAATTCGATACCAATAGTCTTTTATTTTATTGGCCAGGGGATCGGTTCCTTCAAAAACAGATTTAGTTTTCCAACTTCATTTGATACTACAGGGTTTGCCACAGCGTTTCATAAAGGAGTTTTATAATAATAAAGAGCTTCCGCTAGCATTACAATAAATTCAAAATACAATATTAGGCTCATCAAGCTTCTGGGAAAAAAGGTGGTGATGCTACATCACACATCAAAGGCCATGTATTTAATGAGTGATGGTGATTGTTGAAACCATTGAAACAAAATAATCTGAGCGATTCAGCTCGGCAGGTGATTGGCCACACGTTCCTCACAAAAAAAAGCAAGTGTATACAAGTTGGGAAAATTCGAGACAAACAGCCCAATCCGTCAGCACCATAGACTGTATATAAAGATGGACGACGCATCTCCACTTCCTCCCACTGTACAAATATGAAGCCAAAATATCCTGGATACGGGTGCTGCCATCTTGTGCTGGTGATGTCATTTGGAGCCACAGTAGTGATCGAGGCCCCGCCCATACACCTGCCCGAACCAATCGCAAGCACACTCACAGTTGTCAATCATGACGTCTCATCCCCTTTTCATAGTATCAAATAACTAATTAAAACCAAACTGATCAGAAAAATGAACACTTGAACAAACATCAGCGTGATAAGAACTACCTAAAATGACAGAAATCATAATTTTATTTGACATGACTTGACTTTTCATTTTGGCCCATGTCCCATCCGCTAACATGGAGGGGGCAGGGTTTATGACCTGTACAGCCTATATAGCCAGCCACCAGGGGGAGGTTGAGATGTTTTGACTTCACCTTTGGGGGGCTGTCATTTCGTCCATCTTTATATACAGTCTATGGGTCCAACAGGAAGTGCACTGGGCTTTGAAGCCAAATTTGAATTAGTGGCCAAACCATGGAATTATATTCATCACGTGATGCACACTGGCCCCAAAATACTTTTTCCCATAGACTTACATTGTGAAATAGATGTCTGTGAATCAGCACTTTGTGTAAATCATTGTGTCCTAAAAGTTGTAAAATTCATTAATTGCCGAATCCAGAGTTATAGAGTCACTCCCTTTGATGTGAGCAGTTGGGAGGCGGGGTTAAAGGAAACGCTAGTGCGCTTGCTCTATGGGCCGCACGATGCGGAAGCTATGTGGAAGAGGCGGGTAATTTTATACCCGGAAGTCCAACTGTTTGGCTTCATGCGCCACTGACAACTTTCATAGGAATGAACGGGGCCCCGCCTCCAACGCTGTATTCAGTTCTCTTTATACATCCATGGTCTATGGTCACAATCAGGTGCTGATGTGTGAGAAAGAAAAAGAAACTTGCTACTCGTCCACTGCAGGTCACAGGACCCCAGGCTGCAGTTAGTTTGATTATCACAGTGTTTCCCACGTGATTTCATGAGATCCTGGGGGAGGTCCCCGAACCCTCTAGGGGGGTCTGGGGGCATGCCCCTGGGGGAAGAAAATGTTTAAAATTTCAAAGTTAAATGCATCACTCTGGTGCACTTTGAGAGCAAAATTAAGAAGCTACATCTGTTTAACACAGATGTGTTAGGTTATTAATTAAAAAGGGTTATTAACCATTTATTATTATTATATCAAACATTGACTCATCTCTTACTTCTATAATCTGACTGGTAGTCTAATGTACTCATTTTCCCACTGCTCTCAACTTACTTTTCTTTTCTGAGGCTGCCCAAAAAACTGACAAATGTCACCCTTCCTCTTGTTCATGATGACACTCACTGTGAATGAAAGCTGGAAGTAATACTACTTGCACTTTAATCAAATATCTGCCGCTCGCAAGATATAAGTCATCGTGCACAAATTCAAGCTGGCAGCTGCGAGCGAGAAATAAAACTGGGATAGACACGTCAACCGAGTCACACTAGGAAACCTTTCCTATTTTCTTATCTATTTTGTTAACCACTTAAATCAAACGATGTCGTGTCCTCAAAATGCTGCCAGAAATGTTGTTCCAGACAGTCGGTTCCAGCGCGAATGTGCGTTTATGTGTAAATATGCGCATACAACAGGGGGAGCGCTGACTACTAGCAAGGAACCTATAAATTAATTGAGACACCCCGATTGGCTGTAACTGCATCCACTGGTGCCAATAGCAGTGTCTGACATAGAAATGTAACCTTTACACTCTAGTATGTCACCAACAAAGGTGGTGGGTGAGAATTGATCGATACACAAACACAGAACAAACAATGCGCCATGCAAAAGGGGAGACCATCCACATCTTTTACAACTTTACGTATTAGTTTTATCAATAGACAAACAGGTGTTAGCCTGACAGAGCCTACATCAAGTTGGGAGCACTTTCACCTCCACTAACCATTTCCCTGGGGGAAACCCTGAATATGGTATTATAGTATATGACACTTGTGCTAAACTAAATGCAGTTGGAAACTTTATTCAGTCCTGACAGGAGTGCTGAAGGAACTCTGAAGACAAAGCTGTTGACATATCAACATATCACTACAGTCAACACAGCCACACATTAGATTCAGTGAACTACTGACAAATGCCAACAATAAGCTCCTTTTGGATGAGCACAAGTTAGTGAGCAGACATGATCAGTGTGCTGAGGCAGTGAGTTTACATTACTGCTCTGTGAACTCCGCTTCACCCCTTCAAACAAGCCTGCCCTGACAATGCGCTACGTTCCTTAGCTGTCCCCAACACACTAGTTAATCCAGCTGCAGCACATGTGTGTGTGTGTGTGTGTGTGTGTGTGTGTGTGTGAGAAAGAGAGAGAGAGAGAGAGAGCTGGCAGCTCAAGGATGAGTGTGTGTTGAGTCTGTCTACATGTCTTCAGTTCCTGTGCTGAAAGATGCAGCTTTGGTCCACTTTCTTGTCTTTGCTTTGGACTGGAAACAACAACACAGTGCAGTCCAGCTCTTGTGTCTCTCACATCTGGGGACATACAACAGGATGCCAGACCTAACCAATACTGTACACTACATACACTCACAAGAGTAGCAGCTTAGGCTTTAAACAGGGAAAGCCACTGTTGCACTAGGTTATGATGATTCATTTATTATTATAAATTATTACAGGGTTCGTACAGCTTAAAAAGAGTACAATTCAAACACTTTCAAGGTACCTAAACCAAACATTTCCAGACTCTCAAAGCTTTTATCATCACATCTAACATGTTACTATAAATGTAATTGGGAAAAATAAAGTTTGCAGGATTCCTTTATACCAGCAGCAATCATCTGAGAGCAGATGGTCGCCCCCAGGATGCGGAGAGGAAAAACACCCCCTTTTCATTTCAGAGCCCATGTCAGTCAATCTAGCTCTGGTCAGCATCTGGTGTGAGACGCCAGGAGACAACAAACAACTATGACGACGGGATCGACGGGACCAAATTACAAAATGAAACTCGAAGATAAATGTGCCGTGCATGCAACGTGATCATTCATGTGGAGTCGTGTTTCTGGACACCTGGTAAGTCCAATATTCTTCTAGCTCCGTTTTTGGTCTCCACCAACCTAAATGCTCCACTATGTTCACCAGCTAGTCTCTAACTGTGTCTGTCTGCTGTTTGCTGCTGAGCAGGTAGTGTACAGTGGCGTTTATAAAGTTTTTCCTCTGAAAACAGCACCGTGAGAACGCTGAGAGTGAGCCAGAACAGTAAAGTTGCAGCCGGACAGCTAAACAATGAGCTGAAAGTCACTATAAAGCTCCGTAAAGCTGAGTGGAGATGCAGATTCAGCTGATAACTCTCTTTAGCTTCATCACTACGAGCGACCCCTTTCACCTGCTGTTACCAACTGCATTCTGGTATACCGTGACCTGGCCAGTGGCTGCCCTGATCTAACCCTAAATCCTCTTGGGTTTTTTTTGTGACATCTATTGACATCCATGTGCTGCTGCAGTCGGATTGTTCAGCCAGCAGCGATGCCTCTCTCCCTGACAGGGACCTTGGCTCTGTTTTTGTGCCAGGGACACTTGTTGCATGTCACCCCCCTGTGGATCCCCACAGCCCCTCACAACAACACTACATCATATGATCCTTGGGAAAAAGAAAAGTTGTAAAGCAGTGTGTAGAAACAGTGGAAGCCAGGAGGTGAGATTATTCCTCTGCTCCTAACCTGGGGTTAGCACTCTCGGACAGTGGACCTTCCTTTGAGTTACCTTCTACTACTAATAATATCAAGTCATACTCCTGGACCCACATTCATCATTTTGGCATGCATGCAGAGCAGAAAAAGAATACAGAGCCCAGTACTGAGAGCCCTCAGTGGATCTGATTTCACAGTAAAGCACAGTGCAGCTGTGCTGATACATGGAGCAAACATCAACATATCAAGTCCAAGTCAGAATACAATAACAACTGCCTCATCTAGCCTTACAGCGAATGGTGCTGAAACAAATAGACAATTATCAATTTAGTCAATCAAGTCATTTATCAAGCAAAAATTCCAAACATGCTCTGCTCCCAGCTTCTCAAAGCAAGTTCTATTTTTCTAAATTAAATATCTTTGGTTTTTGTTTTGTTGGTCAGACAAAACAAACCAGTTAAAGACATCACCTACAGGCTTGTGGGAATTTGAGCTAGGTTTTTTTTTTTTTTTTTACAAACAACAAAAAGACATTTCTCTTACTGTCTTGTTAGCTTTGTTGCATCTTTTTGGGCGGGACTACTTACACACAAGTTGTCTGGTGACCTCACACAATTCCCAGCACAGCTTCAACCAACTTCAACCTGAGCAGAGGTCTAATTAGCAAGCAAGGCTGTATCCGTCAGTCGAACCGGATTTGGCTGTTCAATACGAATATTCCACTATTCGTTCCTTCTTTTTCATATAGATTATCAAGCAACGCTTTATTGAACTGACAGATTTTTGAAAGGGGTTCACATAATATAGTAAACAAGCCAAGTAAGCCCTCCAAGCCAATGCGTGCTAACTACGCTAATGACACTACATATCAAACAAAAGCCAGAGACTATATTGTATGAAGCTGCTGTGAGCTGCAAATTCCCCACCTCTAAGCAGAAGGCAGAAGATAACGTTATCTTGGAGCCTGACCAGGCAAGGCCTCTCTTCCTCTGAAATGTCCCCAGAAGTAGCTGCACACAGACTGACAAAAAAACAAAAAAAAATGACCCCTTGACTGATGATTCCAATCTTCAACTTCCAGGGGGAAGCCCTATTAACAAGCATGTGTGAAAACACCTGTGCAGGTTGTTCAAAGTTATTGAAAATACAAAAACAATCTCAGCCATCTTCTCTCCAAAAAATATTGCCATCATCCTTTGTGAGCAAAGCAGGTTCTAGCTATTTTAAACAATAACAGTATGTACATGCAGTTTTCCATGACCAGGCTCAGGCCAGCAGGCTGGTAGTTACTACACTGCAGCACAACACAGACTGAGACTCATACAAACACTCTTCAGTGAGCCCCCAGGGTCTCTGAAGAAAGCTGAGTGAGCACCCACCAGTGAGCACCCACCAGTGAGCACCCACCAGTAAAATGAACTCATGCTGATATACATGTATATACATAACAATGCCAACGCTGTCTAACTTCCTCACATAAACGCATCACCTGGTCAGTCCTGACATTTTCACTGCACACCAACATGATATAACAACTGCAGCTTACAATAGGGAGGGAGGCACAATAGGAAGTTGGCTCTGTTATGCATCACAGTGCACATCCTCTTCATACAGTTCAGGTTTGACATCAGTGAGTGCTGAAGTGTTTAAATTGTGTAAACATGAAGTTAATACCCCTGTTTTTAACCAAGAACCCTACCACCTCTGCGTCATTAAAACACTGAAATGACAAACCAGCAGCAGCCAACAGCAAACTGAATGTCTAGCAGTCGGAAAATTGATGGATGGCTTTTTGCCTTCAGTCACACACTTAATCTAAATTGAGTGAAATCAGTTAATAATCAACGTCCATAACATTACGCTATTTTCACAAACACAACTGATGTACTTCCACTGCGTTTGGGAAGAAGCCAATATTCCACCTGTTCAAACTCTCTCTGTGATTGGCTATAAATAGTGGGATGAAAATGATGCAGCAGACTCTGATTGAACTTATTTTTTTTTTAAATAAACAAACAAAAATGTTCACGTTCACAAGTGCGAGAGACGGGAAGTGTAACCAGCACAACGCAACATGATTAACTGGGATGCACTGATCTGACTTTTCCTTTTCTGATCAAATACCAGCGCCCTTTATAATCTGTATATGACACTGCTGACCTGGAACTGATTTGGATTCTTTTCATGGGCTGTAACATGAGGGCAGGGGTTGCTGACTGTCACCGAATGAATATGACCCTGACTTTTATAACGGCACTGATGAAGACACTGTATGTAATATGGATCGGTCACGTCTGGCTGATACATGATCAGCTTAATAAGGTCAGATTGGCCACAACACCAATTGGTGAGTGTTCTACACCATGACACTTCTTTTAGCATATCCATAACATTAAGTTCCCGTACCAGGATGTCTACATGTTTCAGGAAGTTAAATGTAAGACTTTATAAGACTTTAATGTCATCGTTTAATTAAATTTAAGCTCTTGTTGATTTCAAAGATTAAATGTACAGGCATTTTGCACTATTTTAGACCATAGTTACAGGATTCAATAAATAACAGAATTTAAGATATTTTAAGACTTTTTAAGGACCCACGGCCACCCTGCCCACACTACACAGAGCAATGCTTTTGTCAGTGGGGAGAATCAAGTGGCTCGCTCTGATTAACATCAACTTCATCATGTTCTCAGTCCCCTTCTAAAAAACATGACTTCATAGCAGACTGCCGAGTGCCAAGCTGGGGCTGTCACGTGTCAGTACCAACATACAGGGGCTGGATGGAGCACAACTGAGACTACGTGATATTATAGTTCTGAATGGGAAACACAGAAATGTGTGATTGTCTCTTCGATCATTATTGTCAATCAGTACAAATTTACAAGACTACATAACTACTGATTTGACCAAAGGTGGTTAAAATGTGACATGCTGGTTGAAAGCTTCAAGCCAGAGGAGTTGATACTGCAAATGATCCACACAAGCTACATTCACACTTTGCAGAGATTTGTATTTACCTGCAGCAGTGTTACTTTGTGTTTACAGGCTTACATGTGGAACAGATGGCTGTAATAGTGGCATCAATGACATATGTTTTTTTACCCTCTTATGATGGATGGTCTCACCACAGCATAACAAATGACAGCATGTAGCTTTTAAAACTCCTCGCCTACCACACAAAACGACATAGGTAACCAGTATGTCAATAGTGCGTCACAGAAAGACGTATTTCCCCTGCATGTTAACAACCCCGACTGATTTGACTTTTATACTAAAATGACACGGTTTCCTTTTCGGTTTAACCACGTCAGGCGTCAGTCACTTCCCCCTGACTGAAGCTGAGTAAGCCTTTCCAGCCTCACACATCACCCCCCCCCCCCCAGCCCCTCAGAGCACGTTTTAATGGAGGACCTGCCACCAAACATTACCAGGGTTCGCACTGAAAACAGCCCTGCATTAAACAACGCAAGGAGCTGAATGAAATCTGATTCAAGAAGGTTGGTTTGAGTGGTTTAGATCTTTGAGTTTGAACACTTAACAGACACCAAAACACTGCACAGCGAAGTATAACAATATGAAGAAGGATTTTATAACTCTGGAAAGTCATGACGGCAACAATTGTTTTATCCCGTCTCAACAATCGCCAGGTAAACAGTAAAATGATGCCATTCTAAGGCTGTACCCAAATTCTAACTTTCCAAGTTGACCATGTCGCCAGTTTAGACTGAGGGTGCTCCGATTGATCGGCCACCGATCGTTATCGGCCGATATTTGTTCTAAATAGAGAAATCGGTGGTCTCTATATAGGCCGATCAGAGGAGCTGATCAGATGAAGCATAAAATGCACCGCTAAAATGGCTTCACAGGTCTGGCAAGAACCTCATCAGACATTTGAACAAAGCTACCACTAATAGGTGGACCACGGTCCGGGTCTGGACCCAGGCGCCATCCTATCCAGACGCAGACCAATAACCAATAAATTATTACATTTTGACGGAGTGTTTCTATTTTAACTGGCGCAGCTTTACAGCACTGGTTTAGCGACCCAGGAAACTCACAGACCAATTGCATGTTTTGTAAATCATCTCACGTGATGCTACTCAGCCAATCAAATCTGTGCATCCGGTAAGCATTGCGGCTCGAGTCAGTGAGTGAGATATACACACACATTCACATTGGTGTGTAACTTGTGCATATTTCGCTTTTATTAAAATTTTTATTTTATAAAATGTTATTTATTTAAATCCACATGAAAGCTGTGCCCTGTCAGGAATGTGTACTTGCATGTATTTGATTGGCCAACAGGGGTGTTGTTGGATGCCGTTGCATTGCACTGTGTCACTGTGCCCAAGTTCAACTTGTTTTGCCATATGACCCTGCATTGTTTTGCCAGAGCCTCTGCATCGGCACCCCCACTGTGCCAAGCCAGAGACCTCATTCAGTAAGTTTATATGAACATAAGAAAGTAGGTTAGTCAAATCCATCATGTTTACATGCACTGTAGTAAATCCACATATACACACACAGCAGTAATCACATCTACCAACACACTTACATTACTTATATCGCTGTTTTTTTATATTACTTTTGGCCGGATATTTTATTTCCATTGTATTCTTGTTTTATTGTAACTGTGTGATTTTATTTCATCATTCATTATGTTTTTGTTCCTGGTTCAACCATGTAAAGCACATTGTAACTCTGTCTTGAAAAGTGCTGTATAAATAAAGTTTATTATATTATTAATTTATGACTTACTTATATAAACTGTAGTACTGTGCTGTTACTACAGGCTTTGGTGTGAGAGCAGTTTTTCCTTGTAGTACAAAAGGGTCTAAATTTTACACCCAAAGCCAATCCCAGTCAAATGTCTGGTGGCATAAATAATAAGGTTTCCTGATTGGGTGGCACAGTATGTGCTCTATAAACCATGATGGAGATGATGTGATTGATGACAGTTTTTCCACAGGAGCATCAAACACTTTATGATGATTCAGTGTGTTACCACCAACAGACAAATCTAGAAATAAATCAGAATGCTAAATATGACTGTGCCATGCAAATGTAGATTTTCATCTATTAACATCACTAGAATGAGCAACCAGGTTTCATTGACCAAGCTAATATATGGCTGACAACTTCGATACTAATGCGTAGCAGCAACTGTCTTCGCACATACATAGCCAAAGTTGTTAGTGTTTATAGTTGTGCCAGGTTCAGACTACACAATGTTTTTGTCTGTTAAGATGGTCACAGCGTCAGATCAGGTCATTATAGAGTCATGAATTCTGGTCCCCGGCCAATCATAGCTTTCTGTCTTTCACTGTGTGTGTGATGTCATCAGGAAGGAGGTGCTAGTCACCGACTTCCGGAAAAAAAGAATGTAAACAAACAATAGCGTCTGAAGCGGTGTGTCTGATGCTGGCTGTCTTGAGTTTGCAAAAACCCAAAAAAAGAAGGAAAAAACACAGGCGTTCTGTCCTCTGTTTCACAGTTCCACCTCGCAGCACCAGCAACATCATTACTCTTTCGCTTCGCCATGTTTGCAGGTGGAACTTGTTGTAGAAGGTAAAAGATTCTGACACGCTCGTCTTTTTGTTGAGACGTCGTGAGGTGTCCCAGATGCTGTGTCGGTTGTCGTCCACTATGATACACTACTCTGGATAAAACGATCAAATTCCGCACCCTACGCCCATTTTGGTTCAGATGCCCTACGTGTGTCGGGTCAGGCTATTTTCGGGCTGATATCGGGCTGTAGTCTGAACCCGGCATGGCATGAGAGAGAGAGAGGAGGAGAAAAGCGACGGAGGGAGGGAGGGGGACAGCCCATTAAACCTCCGTTCAGTCCCTCTTGCTTTCTGTAATCTCTTCTACTGTTTTAATGCAGCTGAATTCACCATACAGTTGTTTTCATTTACACTGTCAGACAACAGAACAAGTATGAAATTTGATCGCGACTCGTAAATACTATGTTGACCAGCGGCCATTACCAAGCTGCTGAAAAAATGTTAAAATCATTATATTATGATCATGAGCCGCAGTGCAACCAGACTGTGATGCAGCCTGATGCTGTGTACATTTGGCATAAGTGGCCAGCAACACGGAGCAATTTATCTATACATGCCCCAGGACAACAATAGGGTAAATCTCAACAGCTAAATTAGCCTAGGTTACAGCGGACAAGGAACCAGGCATTCCAAATTGGGAGAAAACAAGACCCCAGGAAGTACAATGCGGAAGCTATGTGGAAGATCCGGGTAATTTTATACCCGGGAAGTCGAACTTGGCTTCATGCGCCACTGAGCAACTTTCATAGGAATGAACAGGGCCCCGCCTCCGACGCTGTATCCAGTTCTCTTTATACATCCATGGGAGAAAATGGGGGGAATCTGCAAAGTAAGTAAAAAATCTAAATGCCTGCAAACTTCAGTGGGATGAAAAAGTGAGAATTCAGAGAACGCACAGCTTTCAGTGTGTTGCCACTGCCGCTGGGCCAAACATACCTAAAGCAGTTAAGCTCACTTTGGACCAGGTCACATTACTGAAGCTCAGTTAAACAGCAACATTTCAAGTTACAGCAACCAAAACCAGTTTCATTACAAACATGAGGTCAAGCAGGGTTCTGCTTTAAAGAGGAACTACCCACTTTTTTTTTTGGGCTGTACACATAATCACAAAGATTGTTGTTGCCACACAATTTTTCCAACAATACACATACTGTGTAAAAACCTCTGCTCAAAATGTGAAAGTTTGGAAAGTTCTCTTGCCCCTCCCTAACCATGATAAAATAGACAAGACTCAGAGGTCTATTTTGTACGTTGACATGCTTTAAATGCAATGTGTCTGCCCAGTCAGATCTATACGAATCACGAGCAAGTCCTATGTTTTATTCAAAAGACTGAATTTGGCTGAAAAGCAATGAGTTTGCAGCTATGCTTTTAATAATAATCCTATGGATTAATCCCAATGTGGACCTGGCATTAGTCAGCAGCTGTATAGTGTGTTGGACTAAGACTGGAAACTACTGATGTAGAATAATGTATTATAGACTATTTATGTATGTATTATAGACTGTGTAAAATGTGGAGTTAAATTTAACTCAAGCATCATGAGCAAAAACACAGAAAAGAGAGCATAGGAGCAATGTTACCATTAACTCAGCACTTCCTGTCGCTGATTTTCACAGTGAAAGCTTCCCTGCGAAGAGAACTGTTTATGTCTTTTAGTGCCAAGCAGTCACAGGAAGCTGTGAGTAAGTCTACATTCTAGACATGTTTTACCACTTATATCAGTTTTACACTGTGATGTGGATAGGTGAACAGCAGCAGGAACTTGCACATAAAAAAAAGGTATGCAATGCAGTTTGCTGCGTTGCTGGTATTATACGAGGAGGATGGGTCAGTGTTGTCATACAAGCAGTGGGAGACAGTGACAGACACCCGCTCACATTCTCAAAGTCAACGTAAAGAAAAAAACGACAACTATATACATTAATGAACAGTCATTTCTGTGATACAGCACAATATTGGGAAGAACTAACAAGCTAAACAATGTTGAATAGGCTGCACAGATTGTAAATCATCAGTAGGTGGATATTCTTAGGTAACTCTGACTCACCTTAAGGCAACAGCTCAAGTGTTCATATGTGGTTTCCCTCCACAACCCTCAGTCAACTGTCTCATAATGCAACATGTGCGTTGTTGTAGGTACATCTCAAAGTAATGCCCAACTTCATTGGCTCATTAATTAAGCCTGTTGGCAGATAACACAGCAGACTGCTAAATGAAAGCAAGGCTACACGTTTAGTGAAGTTACTCTGTCACTTTTAGATGAAACTGCTGAAACTACTGACCAACCTCTCCATCTGTACTGTAACATAACGGTCACCCACTTTTCATAAACTCAGCCCAGATAGGTGGATACAAACAGTTTGGAGAAGCCAGACTTCATTTTATAAAGTGGTAATAATATATATTTCAGCACTGTACAGCTAACAACCTTCTTCCTGTAAATTTCGTACCACACTGATTGAGGGTGCTGTTTAATTTGTCAACTTTAAGAAAAGGTCCACAGTGTTCAGTCACGCTGTAGTTCAGTTAGAGAGGACATGTTATTTGATGACGGGCAAGTTTACAGTAAACAGGCACATTTTCCAAAGGATCTTGGTGTCATGTTCTCTCCATACAAGACAGAGTGGCATGTTTCGGTGCTAACATCAGCCATGAGGAAAACACTAGGACAATGTCAAACAATTTTGTACGTTATGTGTGAACTGAAATTAAGAAAGGAGAAAATTAAATAACATCGGGGAAGTTCTGAATAAACACAAACAATGACCCCAGTGCACGCGACACCGTCCCCTTCGGTCCCACCGTGTAGACAAACAAAAATAACATGGGCGTTTCTTGGTCGCTTAACCAGCTAACCACACTAGCTTTGTCGAACACAGAAAAGTGCCCCTCTAATCGGTTCAGCTGCAGCTAGCATGGCTACCAACTTCCCACTCAATACTCTTTCCACCCTAAAGTAGCTGACCAATACAGAGGTCAAAACAAGCTTTCAACGTTTGAAATACAATGGGTGCTCAGCGTAGCCTTACCTTTTATAACATTACTAAAAATCGTGGCTCTGAATTCTTCTTTGGCCTTCTGATCGAAGTCCTGCCCATGGATAATGCGCATCTGCTTGAGGAAAGTGGACTTGCCGCTCTCGCCTGCTCCAAGTAATAAGATCTTTACTAGCCTTTTTACATAAGTCTTATCTCGATTAATACACTTATCTATCTCTTTGGATTTCCGCAACTGTTCTACCTCGCCGCTTGTGAGGAGACAGTTAGGGAAACATACAGATAAGACGGAGCGGGACGGCAGGAAATCCGCCATCTTTGAAACAACTTCATCGATACAGACAGCGCGGAGGGCTGAGCTCACCCCAGTCCGATGTTGCATTCATGTGTCGTAGGAATCCACTTTAATGTAACTTCCACCTCAACTTTCACGAGCGTGGTTTAACCATCGAAATCAAGTCCGTAAATACTGAACTGAAGCTAAACCTTCAGATTCTAAAGTTTGGCAAAAATAATGTTAATCTCGGGATTCCATTGGCAAACGCTGCGTGGGAAATTTGCTTCTAAACAAAAGACATTGGTTTCTTCAATAAAATGAATTCTGCCAACACTCATACATAAATAACGTGAAATAGCAAAGTGTCTTCACTCCACATATAACCAAAGGATTTAACAATATTCAGGTCTACCCCTTCATGGAATTTTGATGTATGGTTTATTTATAAAAACATTTTATAAAATCATGTGGGTTTAGCATATAAAAATATACAGAAAGCTTTAGTTGAATGGGTTTCATATGAGCCTCTAATTGTCTGTCACATGCATGGTTACAAGGCATAGCTTTTGTTCTCCAAAATAAAATGACAGTTTTTCCAATATACATGAACTCAGCACAAGTGTGAGGTACAGTGGCGGGCGAAGCACGCTCACGACGTGAGCGCGCCCACGCTTAAATGGTTGGGCGGGTCGCACAGATTCCTGTAGCAACATCTCTCTCAGCATTTTTCTGTCTCAGATGGACATATTTCAAAACACCTTCTGAATTAGACTCTACTGTGTGGAGTAGGTAAATAAATAGATAAATTGTTAAGATTGATACATTTTCAACTTTATTTCATAATTTTGATATAGTGGCTCATGACTTCATGTCAAGATTAACATGTTAGGGTCAATGCTAGAATAGGCTACTATCTAGCCCCAGGTTTGCTTTGTGGTTTCTGGTATTGGATGGAAATTGATTCAAAAACCCTTGCAAAACACTTTACACAGTACAGACACAGTAACTGTAGTGGCCCCTGGTGTTGTGGTGCCCGTGGGCAATTGTCCACATTACCAGTTATAATCCAGCCTTGGTTATGGTTCTGACTTGGTATCTCAGAATCATGGTTTAGAAAGCCATATTTAACCTATTATGACTTACTATGTCATAATTGTTGAGTTAGAAAGGCAGAGGTATGACTTGCAGTTATAATTGTTATCTAGTAAACCAGGTTGTGCCACATAGTATCTTATAATTAGTTTAATACAGAATCAAATACAGAATTATAACTTCTAATCTCTTAAATTTGGCAAATATATACATTCATACATTTTGTTCATAATTTAAAGACCTATTAAGGAAATTATTAAAGGAATAATTCAACATTTTGGAAAATATGCTTCTTTTCTTTCTTGTTGAGAGTTAGATGATTGATACCACTCTCATGCAGTAAATATGAAGCTACAGCCAGTTACCTAAAGTTCGCTAATTAACATGTTATATCTTGTTTGTTTAATTTGTACAAAAACTGTATTGTAAAAACTACACATTATGGTTTTACGGTCTTTCCGTTTCCGATTCTTGTAGACTCCACAAAGTTACCGCGCCTGGCCAAGAAATTGTTTGGCACATAACCCCCAATATAACTGTAACTTGTTTTGGGTTTTGCATGGATTAAACATGTTAATTAGTGAGCTGTTGGGAGGTGGATTTTGTTACCTTTAGACAGAGCCAGGCTAGTTATTTCCCCCTGTTTGCAGTATTTATGCTAAGCTATGCTAACCATTTCCTGGCTGTAGCTTCATATTTAATTCAATTTCAATTCAATTCAGTTTTATTTATATAGCGCCATATCATAACAAAGTTATCTCAGGGCACTTTTTCATATAGAGCAGGTCTAGACCGACTCTTTATATTTACAGAGACCCAACAGTTCCCACCATGAGCAGCACTATGTGACAGTGGCAAGGAAAAACTCCCTTTTAACAGGTAGAAACCTCGAGCAGAACCAGGCTCTAGGTGGGCGGTCATCTGCCTCGACCGGTTGGGTTGAAGGGGGAGGGGGGGAGTGGGAGAGAGAGAGCAGGAGGAAAGAGAACATACAGCAGCACAATACAGTTTCACACAGAGATGCAACGCAATGGTTGTGGTAATGGTATTGATGATAACACCAACAGAAATAATACTAAGAGCAACATTATAGCAGCAATACTAATAATAAGAGCAAGCAATATTTAATGTATTGCTCCAAGATATAACATGTCAATGTGAACATCTAGATCTCAGCAAAAACGAGAATAAGCATATTTTCCAAAATGTTGAAATATTCTTTTAAATGGCACAATTAATGATCATTTTTACTTTTCTTTATTTTACTTTTTTACCCAATTGTCTTTTTTATGTTGCATCCTTTAAATGCAAAATAATAATGAATTAATTGTATTTTATTATATCAATTAAACTAAAACTAAATTTTCCTTCATTCTATATGGCAGACCAAGCACTAAATGTGGTGAATAAAGTTCGATATTTGGGTCATATCATTAGGGATGACCTATGTGATGATGACGATGTGCAGCACCAGTGTTGCAAACTGTATGCACAAGCAAATATGCTGGCACGCAAATTTCATATGTGTACAGATGATGTAAAAAAGCTCTTTTTAAAGCCTACTGTACTCCACTGTATACAGCCTATCTGTGGTGCAGCTATAGTAAAGCGAAAATGAAGCTTCAGGTGGCTTTTAATGATGCATTTCGAATCCTGCTTAAGCTCCCAAGATGGATAGGTGCAAGTCATATGTTTGTCACAAGTAATGTTCAAACCTTTCAAGCAGTGCTGAGGAATTTTATGTATAAATTTATGTCGATTAATTTATTCGAAAAATGAAATCATAGTGGCTTTAATTAATGTTACATTATTATTCCTCCTGTCTCTGGAAACAGTGGAACAAATGTCTTTATGTGTTTTAATCATTGTGGATGTGTGATCTTATATATATTGTGGTATTGGTTGTCCTTGTATTTTACTTGTATGTTTTTTGATATGGACCTATGTCTCTGAAATAAAGTTTAAGTAAGTAAGTAATCAAATCACCCCTAAAGTCTTGATGTGATTGTGACACATTCCAGCCTCCATACACAGCCACCTAAACTATACGTTCCAGCTCTGACACTGGATCTATTATGACTTTCTCTTCACTGAAGTTAATTTAAGGTAGGCTTTTCTCTGTAACTCCTGGAGGATGAGAGCAGAGGCTCCCTACAGCTGATTGGTGGATAAATCCATCCTTCCCATCCTGTTTTATAATCCCCACACAGGAGGAGTGTGTTCAAGATCACTGCATGCAGCCACTACTCTGTGAGGAACTATAGATATTATAACTGGAATATTTCACACCAGAATTTGTGTTTTTTACATCTGATTTGGTCTTCATCCATCTGCAAATATGACAATAAGAACAGCCCGTCCAGACCGGGCACAACATTTCCAGCCCCGTGTACACTGCTTCAAAAAGGTGGGTGGACATCAAAATCATTATTACTGATTTTATTTAGCACTTCGACTCTGTAAACTGCTGGTATTTTATGAGTTTTAAAGTTTACAGATGTTATTCTAAAGTTAAGTTAGACTTAACATTTCTGGATTATGAGATTTGCTTTTATTGCATTCAAAAAACATGAAGCACAGATACTGTGGAAAAGACAAAACAACAACAATTACAAAAACATTTACAGTTTTTTTAGCAGTAAATATTCCCCTACTCAGTATTTTCAGAAATAGATTTCCTTTTTCCTTTTTCCAGTTACATGAGAGATCTCATTAAGTACATGTATATTTGTACGAGATTTACACATGGTTTGTTTGCCACTAGAAGTGCTCGGGCTTGTTAAAGATCATCTCTAATTCCACCTTAAAGCCAATTAGCTTTATTGCTCTCCTGACAGGTGTCACTGCAGTCAAAATATATTGTACAGTTTAGCAGCATAACCTGACCTGACACAGAAGGACAGGACGGAATCTATAACAGAAAAAACATAAAGTTTATTTGATTATAATGTGAAAGGAATCAGACAAATGGTTAACAAATTACATGTGGAACAAAATAATTCAATGAATGAAATATATGCTCTATAACTTACAAAAGAGTAAAGATCACAGCATTTACATTGAACGGTATTAGGTAATTAAAAGGTAATCAAATACTGTAATACAGTCTTTCTCATAGATGCAACAGGCGAGATTAACTGAGATTCCACTAATTTACCTGTCCAAATAGCCTTGGTATAACGTATAACCTCAATTTTGAGAAAATATGAAAATTGAGAGATTGTCTATTTTTAAAACATTCACTCTCTGATTTCAATTCCCAAGTTTCCTCCCTGTTGATATTGTCAAACTCAGCTGTGAACTGATTTATTAGTTCACCAAAGAATCTGATAGAAAATATTAATTTACCAGTGTGTATCTACTGACTGATGCCTCACTTTTCCTGAATGGTACATGGACATCTGATGTGGCTGTGTTTATTACAGTGTGTCTGAATGTCCTCATTATTCTTTGGTTCACATAAATTAATCCCGGTTCCTGTCATTCTGCTTTCAGCTGGAGGCCATTGTGGTGGAGATGCAGGACCCAAAAAGTGGGATTAAGGGCTCGGAGCAGAAACTCAACGTCACTACCATCCCACATGTCCTCGCTGGTGAGATTGATACACAAACAAACACACACATTCACAAAGCCTAAGTTCCTAAGACTAAAAGTACTGAATTGTTTAAAGTTCATATATTACATATTTAGTTCATAGGGTGCTATAACAAAATCAAGATTTGTATCTTAAAAGCTGCGCTTTAAATAATTCTATATTAATAATGTATCAATTGACAATGTATTGATGAACACACAGTTACCAACTCTGCAGTTTTCGCAAAATGTCTTTTTAGCCTCTTGTATTGCTTTGGTTTTCCAGCTTGTAAACTCAAACAGCAGACAGACAAAGTCTAGCTAGTCTGGTGAACATAATGGAGCATTTAGCAGCTAAAGACCAAAAGAAAGAAAAAAAAAACAAGCTTAAAATTTGGAAGGTTATGTGCAAAAGAGAGTTAATTCCTGTTTTTATCAAGATATCTAAAATATGTTCTTTTTTAAAATATATTTTTAAAGTCTTTTAACGACAGCACACTTTTATTTCCGCACATATAGGTTACGGTCATTCATTCATCAAGCTTTATTTGCTGCAAACTTGCTTGTGTCTCCAGCTGATTTAAAATGCTGCATGAATGAAATCGAACAATGCAATAGTAATTAGAAAAAGGAAAATAAATCTCCCAATTTTGTGTCCTTGAATTGTATTGATTACTTATAAAGCCTTGAATTGTTTAGCGGCCATTATTTCTGAACTTTAATGTCCCTGTTTACTGACAACACTGTCATTGCACTATTTGAAGCACAGACTGAGTGAAGACATGACAGGCTGCCTTGCTGTCTAAGCTGCTAATGCGGGCTAAATAAGGCAACCCACAATTGGATGAGATCTGGACAGTGCTTTAGGAGCCAGAGTGGCTTTTTAATTCGGTCTAAGGTCTAAGACCAGCGAGGGAAAGGTCAGCATGGATACACCGGCCAAACCCCCCATGTGAACTGAGGTGGTCTGAGTTCTGTATAAGCACCTCCTGCAGCAAGTAACAGTTCACAAAATGATTATCATCATGTAGAATGATTGTTACCTGTAATTATTCGTTTGTGTTGTCATGTCTCCTGTCTGATCCTGTCCGTTATTTTGTTATTTTCCATCATCCCTACAATTAACTAAATTAACTGTGATGTCATGATGGTCAGTTTGCTTTTAAATGAAAGCTGGTAGAAACACACTATTGAACTTAACTCTGAGAGTCTTAGGACGTTAGTGGCCCATTACTTATGGAAAATTGAGCTACAAATTAAAATAATATTTTGCTTGTAAAGTTTTCAGAACATACTGTTAATAAACTCCCAAAACATATTTTTGGCATTTATCTTTTCCGTTCCCTCATATGCCAAAAAATGTATATATTGTTCAACTTGATGTCTTTCAAGATTGCAAAACACAAATTATTCAGCACAGCAATCACCATCTTGTAGTTAATGCAACATGGCTGTGTACACTGTGTGCAGGAGTCCACTCTTATGAGGTACTGTACTTTGTGTTTAAGGCTACTTAGCAAATGTTAGCAAGCTAACATGCTAAACTAAGATGGTGAACATGGTAAACTGTGAGCATGTTAGCATTTAGCTCAAAGCACAGTTGAACCTAAGTACACTTTTAAATTATAGTGATAAAGAAATGGAAACTGTAAATGTCAAAGCAAGAAAACAATATATTGTATTGTGAGATAGAATATAATAGGCAGGCACATTAGTGCATAGAATAACCAAAAGTCAAATGTGAAAAACATTTTAAATTTTGATTTGCAATTTCATAACTTTGAGTTTTATAATGCAATGTCTGTTTATATGCAAATTGAATTAATTAATGTGCATTTATTAATCAATGAATGTATTAATTGACTATAATTAAACACAGTGGGTCTATAATTATTCTTGTGGCACACTCTAGACTCCACACATACTGATGCTATGAACCTTTTACAGAAAAACATTAGAATAACAATGATTTTCAATCATTTTGATGCCAGAAATGTATAAAATAAAAATAGTGTTGAGTTGAGGGTTTAGTTAAATAAAATGAAGGATTTAGACAGGGTGCAATATGGTCTTTAGTCTCTCGAGACCTGAAGTATGCATTGAAGGTTTAATTGACTTTTACTGGTAGAAAACTGATCCACAAGCATCCGGAGTCTGTGTGTGCAGTCAGCTCATATCTGTGTTTTCACACAGGAAAGGACATCATTGCATGGATTGCCAACAAGATGAACACCACTCCAGAAGGTACAATGCCATAAAAATCAACATCTCCACACACGTCAGCTATTTTAAAAAGAACACATATCCACATGTTGTTTACTGCCTCATCCATTCATCTCCTCTTCCTGTCTGTGTTCCAGAGGCTCAGGTCTTTGGCACCATGTTAGTGGCCTACGGCTACATCTACCCCCTGCAGAACCACAAGAAGCTGGTCATGTGCAACGACACCAGCCTCTACCGCTTCCAGGTAAAACTAAATCCCTGCTTCTTCTTTGCTGCCTATAGATGGAATCAACGTTGCACTTGAAAGAGAGTTTGGAGAGGACTAAACAGCAGCAGCATGCCCTAATCACCAGCTACTGTACAGCTTGCTGCTGATGTTTTGATGTCATCATAGTGAGCTGAGAAGAAGACAGTGAACCAGGAGGAGATTTTGGAGCATTGTGGCATTCTATAATAAAATCAGGGAGTGTGTGATGTATTTCTTGTTGAGACAGGACATAATGTTGTTTAAACCAATCTGATATCAGTTCACTAACAAATACCACGCCAGTAAAGATAAAGATTTAGAATGGTTTATTGCATATAATGGATGGAGGAGAGCAAAAATGATGTAGGAGGGATGGACTGAGGCTCCGGAGGGAGCAATGAAGGATGAAGGGATGGAGGGATGGGGGTGAGGGTCAAGGGATGAAGGGATGAGGGTCTATGAGTCAAGGGATGAGGAGGGAAGGAGGGTGAGGGATGAGCGGAGGAATTAGGGTTGTGGATGGATGGATGGACAGAGGAGTATGATGATAGACTGGTGTCAGCTGGGAACCGGGGGAGTGGAGACTCTGAGTGGGGGAGCCGTCTCTCAGATTATTCGGACTTGATAGAGCCCCCAGTGGTTCCTGTATTGAAATGAGAGAGAGAGAAGGGAAAAAAGGGTTTGGGGGGAGGGATATGAAAACTGAGTCAAAGGGGAAGTGAACGGATAAGGTGTTCTTAAATACTTTTGTGTGGAAATGGGATGTGTTCGAGGCGTGGTCTTTGTTCCCGAACCTAGTTATTAAACTTCATTTATTGAGAGAAAGTCTGTTTTATTGTTTTATTTAAAGGGAGAAGGCCAGCTTATTTAAATTTCTTATCTTTATTATTATTTTTTTGATAGTGTGTTTGATATTAGAAATGACTGACTATCAGACATTTCATGGCAATTGTTTGTAACTTTAAATGTGCTAAGAGTAATACTTTTTAAACAAATTAATGTTTCTACATTTTAAAATTATCACAGATTTTTAGACAAGAAATTACTGTCAAACCACAGCAGGATGACATCTGGCAGGAAATAGCTCAATGGCTATATGGCATAAATAGGACAGTGCATCGGGGGCATGCCAAGCGAACTTTTGGTGTTTTGATGGTCAAATATACTGCCAAGAGTAGAGGGTGACTCTTTGAAGTTGAATTCACGTTTCTGGACATGTTGAAGATCCTACTGGCGCTATGTTTTCCGTGCGTAATACTGCATGATTTTATTTGTCATCACAACGATGCTTGCAATAACCATCTGCAGTTAACCACCACTGTGCCACAAATAGAATTAAGGTAGAATTTAAAATGCGGTCTAGTTTTTTCATGTTGTATTTCTTTATTTCTGAAATGGTTTTAAAGTTCAGCTCTGTTAGATTTGATTTGACATTCAGTATTTTACATGTAAAAATGATTGCTGTCTGGGAAAGAATCAGTTTCCTCTTTGATCTTCCCACTGCAACATAAACGTGACCCTGGTGATGATCCACAAATACATTTGGATTTTTAAAATAATACTCTTTTGTGTCTGGGAACACTGCTATAAAATGTAACCTGAACAATCTTTATCACATCATGTTGCTCATCACAGCCACACCTCTACCTGTATGGAGCTACTGCGTATGGACATTAGCTTTGCTTCCTCATTGTTTGTGGTCCCACAGACCCTATGGCTGTAAAAATAATAATTTTTACAAAATCAACCACATTTTTAACAGCATATAACAGAAATCCTAACAGAGTTATTTGGGAGATGTAGTGCTTCTAGCAGATTTTTAAAACCTTTTCATCAGTTCAAAATCATCTTAATAAGCAGTTCTCATAAAATCAGGAAAGTTCATCAAGAATAAAGTTAATAAAACAATGATAAGTATGTTCTTTTCAGTTGTTAAAGAGGGTCTCCAGGACCTCTAACAGATTAGAAAAGTAACAAAACCGAGCCTGAAGCTTTACACAGCCAAAACCTGATACTATGTTCAGGTCAGGTGGCAAAGTTTCAGTTAAAATGCAGTGTATGTGGAACATTTTATCAGGTGTTAGTGTGATTCCATCTGCCACTATTATTCATAGACACTCTACACCAGCGATACTCAACTTACGGCTCGTGGGCCAAATCTGGCCCGTGATAGGGTGCCAGGTGGCCTGCTGACCTTTTTCTAATTCACAATGAAAATAAATTGATTCACACTGGGAATGTTTTGTTTATACCAATTAGTAAATGTCCCTTAGCTGTTAAAGTTGCATATTAGCCTATCAGCAATCTGTGCAGTGCAAGTGGTGACACTTGATTTCTGCAAAAAGTTCACATACACCTGACCTGCGTGGGGCACGTGGGAGAAGTCTGCCTTCAGGGCTGTCTGCCTGGCAGAAAATCCTGAGGGCAAACTTCTCCCATCTGCCTGCGCTTGGCTGCTGTGTCTGGCTGCAAACGTTGAAGGGTTGACAATGAAAAATGGACAGATGAATTTGCCTTCATTGCCACCTCACACCAAACCTCTGTGTTTAATTTGCCAATTGACAACTGCTGTATGCAAGGTTGCTAATATCAGGCATCAAAACATGCTAGCTTCAGTGCAGTGTTCCCGTCTGGTAGCACCTCAAGATATCTGATAGATATTATTAATGTTTGTTATTAACTGGCCCCTTGCCTCCTGTCATTCTGCAAAAGTGGCCCCCGGGCAGAGCAAGTTGAGTATCCCTGCTCTACACACTGAATCACTAATGCTGTCTTTCCACTCTAAACCTTTTCAGACCCCATACTTCTGGCCTACACAGAACTGGGTTGCAGAGGACTCTGACTATGGTGGGTACAGTGTGTCATATGGGATGGAGGTGTTGGTTAGAGCAGGGAAATCAGGAGCTTCAGTGGTTTTTTAGGATGAAACCTACTGGCTCTTGAGTCACAAGGTGCATGCTTAAGAACAACTGGCATGGTTTTTAGAAAAAGGGACTTGTTTTTATTCAAACCCCAAGAATGACTTTACAAATCTGGATGAGGAGCATGAAAAAGAGGCACTGTCCCCTCCTAGCCTAGCCTTTCAGATCACAAGATAAAACATGTTAATAAGACAGCTGTGGAGTTATAGGAAGGTGTATTTTTCCATTTTGACAGATCTAGGCTATAATTGGCCCCTATTTCTGCAAAGAAAGTATTCACTTTATATGACTGTTTGCAATAATTACCATGTGTGATTAGTAATGATTTTTGTTTTTGCTCTGATTGTAGCCATCTACCTGGCAAAGAGGAACATCCGCAAGAAAGGCATGCTAGAACCCTATGAACAGGTTCGAGTACAAGTACAAAAATGATTGTGTTTGTGTATGTGTGTGTGCGCCTGTGTAACAAATGTGCTGCTTTCACTGTATGTAATGCTAAAAGCTTGGAGCGGTACTAACAGTGCTCAGGAGTTGCTGCTGACACACATTGAGTCTGGATACAACAAGCATGTGGCCAAACAGCGGTTGTAGTAGAATCACAGAAAACAACTGTATCGATGGAAGCTTTAGGGGGATCACTGACCAAATGTAGAGCAGGGGGCAATACTTTATGGGAGTAAAGTAAGACCCAATTAAACGCAATTGTATCCCAGTCCAATTTCCACTTAAACAGAGCCTCTTCTTTTCCCATGCTGTCATTCCTAGAGATGAAGACGTCTGAAGATGTTTTATGGGATCAACATAGTTATGATAGGAAAACTGTTGAAACTTAGAACCTACAATCACATGTGTAAATAATAATGTGATAATCTGAAGTGTTTTTCATATATATATGTGTGTGTGTTTTAATTTGCATTCATTTATTTGACAACATTTATATTTAAATGGTGGAATTTACCTATGAGATTATTACTCTTAGTACAACTGTACATACAGACATATCTTTTTCTTAAATGGTCAAAACTGAAACAGCAGAGGTTGAGATATCCTGACTTTTAGTTTCTGGTATTCTCCAATAATACTAAATACTGAAGCAGATAATTCATCTTATTATAGTTAATACAATGTAATTTACCACAGTATGATGACTTAAAGGCAGAATGAGTAGGATTTTCCTAAATTATTAAAACAATGTATAGACAAAAATAATCCCTCTCAGTCATCACTTCTGACCCACTAGAAGTGTGTGGCAGTGTCTGTATCTGCAGAGACCCTCAGAGGCCTTCTGCCTGTATTTTCTTAGTTTGCTGTGTTCGGGGCGTTTCTGGGTGTCAACCTTTGGGCAGTGGTGTGTAGCCCCAAGGGATGTACCTGAACTGGAATATGTTATATGGGAAAGCTCAAATAATGCAATTGAAACAGATAATTCTTCTACCCAAAGTTGAGCAATATAGGCTCGTTCACCAAGCCTTTCTATGGTGAAAGAACGTGCGCACGCAAAATCAGACAGTTCATAAAACTTAGTTTAGTTAAACATAAAAATAAAAAGAGAGAGAGAGATGAAAAGTACAGTATGAGGATGTGGAAATATATTTCATAATGAATTATATGCCAATATTAAATCAATTTGATGCTTTGAAGGCACAAAAATTGCATTGGCAATGAATATTAGGTTAGAAAATACAACATTTCTCTGATTTGACATGACTTACGGTATAAATCACACCCACTTCCGGTCTTCTATCCGAGTACAGATACAGAGACAGATCATTTTGTTGGTTGAACAGATACAGATAAAGATAATGACGTCTTTGTACGTTACTACGAACACTTACTATGTTACTACGTTGCTACTGCCCCCAGCCAATAACAGCACACAGGGTGTGAGGGTTGGACTCTATAACAATGTAGCGACCAGGTGCCAGATCGTAAGCACGCATCTAAGAGAAAGCTACGAGCCGGGGGGGAGGAGCCAAGTTTGACAAATCCTACTCATTCTGCCTTTAACATGAAGCTTAAAGGTTCTTTTTTTTTTTTAGTTTCTACTGGAATCTAGTCTCTCACGTCTCTTTTTACAGTTTCCTCTTACTGTAACGTCTGTTTGGTTCTCCATAAACAGATGAGGAGTGCTTTTACAACTTGCTGCTCCATGCTGTCACTGTATTTGTGTTTTAAACAGGCACATTACAACCACCTCCATGAATGGCTGAACCACAAGTGGGACTTTATCGTGATGCAGGCCACCGAGCAGTACAAGTAGGTGAAACCATTACAGCTTGGTATTAAACCTCAGTACTTTCTCCATTTCTAAGATTTAGGGGGGACATTTACCTTTATTTGACAGTTCACAGTGAAGATGAACAGGAAATGTAGGGAAAGAGAGAGAGAGGGGGATGACATGCAACAAAAGCCACGTTTCCACCAAGTAGTCCAGTCGGTACCAATAGAACCACTCCATTCCGTCCTGTTTTTTCTTTACCCCTCTGAACCGGGACTTAAAGGTGGAGCTAGAAACACTGCCGTCCGTTGATTGGTCAACAGAATTTTCACTTCTTTTGCGTCAAAGGACTCAATGCACAAACCCACCAATTTTCCGTGCTGCATGCAGTAAACAGCCACATACCGAGAAGAAAGAACATGAAACATTCGATGTCCTCCATCGTGTTCTTGTGTTCCTTTCTTTACTGTGTTGTGTTAGATATGATGTCACAGTACTTACGTGGTTGACACGGCTATTACCATCCAGTAACAACCCCGCCTACATTTAAGAGTACTGTCTGCGGTGGAAACGCAAAAAAAGATCTAGGGTTTAGGTAGATGTAGGTACGGGTTTCAAGGGTACTATACCAAAAGAGTTTGGTGGAAATGTGGCTAAAGGTCCCTAGCTGGAATAGAACCGGGGACACTGTGATTATGCATCTTAAAGTCCCCCTCCACTAAAAAAATGTGTTTTGCTCATTAGCTACGGTTACATGGACAATATTACTTCAACCCGATTTAAATCATTCTGATTAGAGATTCCAACTTAACTGTTTACATGGACGCTAAATAAAGGGATCCGATAAGATGTGTTTACATGGCCGAAGCATTTCATCAGAATCAACTCTTTTGACATGTACAAAGTGGTTCCATCCACTGTGAAGGGTCTAAACTGCCAGAAATATAACAGAAGAAGATGTTGGGTTTTTTTCGGCATCGTCCATCTTTTCAAACAACTCGTTGTTTCGAGCCTTTCGACCATCGAGGTGTCAAGGTCTCCAACAAAAACGTTGTATCAGCCACAGAGCAGTTTAGTTTCTGTCCCTCCCGGAAACTCACTCACGTCACCTAATGTCCCCCACGTGGGGCAAACATGCGCAGAAAGAATAGATTTATTCCAACCAGAGAGAAAGGATGGGATGAAGAGTTTTCATGGTTATTAGACGCTAATATTTTCAGATTGAACGGATTATCCAAGTTTACACCAACTTGTAGGAGAAAACAATCCATGCTGACCAATCATAGCACTTGTTGTCTCCATAACGGCTACAGAGACACCACCTCTGTAACCACCGTAGCCCCGATGTGTAGTTACATTTGTAGCCTCTGTGAGGGAGGCTCCTGTGGAGGCTCTGTAGCTCATCAGTATTTTTTTAAACAAGACCAAATAACATCCGAGTAGGACTAGATATTTTTCAGGACTAGTGCTAATTAGTTTTATCTCATGTACAGTAAGAAAAGCACAAACAGCCATACAGAACTTTGCAAAAACCAGATAGTCTAAAACTTGCAAATGAAACATGTAATAAGTAAGATTATGAATCTGACCAGACATTTGATGGCAACTTTCAGTACTTGACAGTTTCTGATACTCGACTACTGTGTAAAAAAAAGAGTAAAGGTTCAGTACCCAGCCCTAGATGAGTATTTAAAACGTTCAAATACCAAAGGTTGGCACCAAACGCTTGCTCAGAATTTTGGTCTTCTTGTGTACATATTTTCTTTTATATCTTATATGTATCTATAAATATGTAATATATTTGAGAAGTGCCAATCAGTTCAACTAACCAATCTGTGAGCACAATGAACATTTTGATAAGCCAGGTTTTAGATTTTGGTAAATGACTTCCTCTTAACAACTAACACTCAACACTTCCCATTTGTTTTGTGTGTCTGCATGTGTGCGTGTACATGCGTATGTCTGTGTGTGTGTGTGTGTGTGTGTGTGTGTGTGTGTGTCAGGGCTGGTAAGGAGAGGAAGAAGCCGGATCGTGTGGTGTTTGATTGCCAGGAGAGGGCTTACTGGATAGTGAACAGGCCACCGGTCAGTGTGTGTGACTCTGTGTTTTACATACAGTATATAGCTCATGTATATATATATATATATATATATATATATATGCTGTAAATATATATGATCCAGATAAAGACATGCTGTATCTACAGTAGTAGCAGAAAGATCTCATTATTATGTACTTATTATACTTACTGTACATTTCTCATGAACCTGTGCTGTTTGTGTCCAGCATCGTACTCACAGTGCTATGGACACTGGTCCAGAGCGACTTATTGATCCCAGCACAGATCAGGTAACAGGTCAGTATACACACACACACACACACACACACACACACACACACACACAGTGGAGAGCGATTGAGGTCAGCTGGTCTTTTAAGAAACTTACTGGAGCTTATCATGGAGAGCAGTTCTGCTGAACTGACCTCTACAGACATATCCACTTAGAGACAGAACCTCCCTGACTCTCCCTGACTCTCTCACTCCAGTTCTCTTTCCTTTTCCTTTCACACAGATCCATCTACTTTTTAAAACACCCAAAACAAGTAACAAAGCTTTAGGTGTCAAATTTCAGAGTTTTATTCTAATTCAGTGTTTAACATGCTGTGCTGTGTTCTGTAAAAGTAGAGGTTGAGCTTTGTAGAGCTGGCTAAATGAATTAATTTGAATCAATTTGCATTTAATGTCAGGATCAATTTCAGATACATGTGTTTTGGTTGTCATGGCAACGACAGAATATTTTGAAAATGCTTTGATTGCACTGCTCTCGTTGACACCTGCTCCATAACAAAAGCTCATTGGTCCTGTAGTATTTAGTGCCAAGCTGATGGGTTAAAATGGCCTTAACGCTGTAGTACTGTGAAACTGTGACGGAGCTTCCTGTGTGGCTGTTTGAGGTTACACTGAGGTTACTGTTCATAGTAAAAGGTTAAATAGTGGAACTGTTACAAATGACACTGTCTAACAATATATACAATTGTTAACATTAATTCCACCTTGACCAGCTACAACAGTGAAATGCTACTTACACATTAATGCATAAGAAATAATAATCCAATAATATAATATATAACAGTCTAACACTCTCAGGGGCCACTTCTCTTCATCATGAGTACTTTTACTTTTGATATTGTAAGCGCATTTTTCTGATAATAGTTGTAACTTGGAATGGAGTATTTTTATATTGCAGTATTGCTACTTTTAAAAAGATTTTAAAATATCTGAAGACTTAGCAGTAGCAGTTAATTTGCCCAGTCTGTCTACAGTATTTTTTTGTAGGTAAAACACCCTATTTTTCCTGAAACTGGGCACGAGCGCTGAGACTTGCTGGACATTTTAATCTGTAGTATGTAAAAAAACTGCAAACTCAAAGAGGCAAAAGTCAACGCACGTGCCACACTGAGTACCAAAACTGAATGCACCGCCTAAGTTTGCTGTAGATGGAGGCTCCTATCTTGCTGTGAGAAAGCCAGAAGAAAGAAGCCATGGTGAAGGCAAAAATATCTTTGTCAACCAATCATATTGTTTGTAACATGCAAAAAATAAACTGTGAAGTATGTTGAAACTACTGGTGAGCTAACACAATCACGGTGCCTTGAGTTGTATTAGTAATGGCTCAACCTGTCCTTCTATAGTTCTCCTGGAAAGAGAACCTCTCTCATTCATTGCATTTCTTTCCTGTCTTTGTCTCTTTTCTGACAGATCTCCTTACACCGATGAAGATAAGAGAGTAAAGCGTCAAAAAATGATAATAATCATACAGTGTTTTACCCAGATTGTCATTCTTGTGTGTAAACTCCACTCACATACGCTTGTGTTCCATGCAGTCTTTAGTCAGTCTCTCCAGGAAATAGTGATGTTGTGATTGTAATCAAGAATGTAAAATCAAACAGGCACTGCATTATTTTCAAGGGCTTGCAGTTTAGTCTAATTCCCACAATAATTCCATAATAAATTGGTCATATGGTAAAAATGCCTACAAATTTAAATTTGACTTTCCTGCATAAAATAAACCCATACAAAACCAGGTCCTTTCAAATTAAAACCTACATTTCAACAAGTTTAGACCATTTTTACTCTCACTGGAATTCATCACACAGGACTATAGCTCCATGTTTACATTTTATTTTTAAAAGCCACTGCAAATGTAGAGATTTTTGGCTGCACTAATCACCAAAAAAAACTTTGCATGATCAAGTATCAAGAAGCCAAGAACGGCCATGCTTGCAATTACTTTTTGGAGATTTTGGAGATGATGAATTAATCAAACCGTTATCACGAGAAAACAACCCCATATTAACTTACTTATGAGGTTTATCAGACATCAGGAGTGCCGTGCCAGCATGCATAGATGATGTCTTGACAACTGTGGCAACTGATTTAAGTTTAATTAAAATGTCAGATCAAGGCGTACCCATTACTGATTATGGCAATCAATTCAGTTCAGCCAAGGTCTAACACAGGCAGAAACTGCATTGTGTCTTTCTGTTAGAGATAACATTCAGATCACTCCTTGTCATTTAAGGAGAAGACTACGAGATAAATTAACTCGTTATTATGAGAAAATGAGCTTTGTTATCTCGAGATAACAAAATAATTAACTTGTGATTTCGTGATAACGGCATTAAAAAAATCATTTTACTCTGTTTACTCTGGAGGGACTGGTTTTGTTCTTTTCCACCTTGTTTGTGCTCCAACAGTAGTAGCTTTCTTTAGGTGTGACACCATGAGTAGCATCACGTTCCTCTGTGCTCACTCCTCTGTTATACCTACCTCTGTACTTTGTGCTGAGCCAAACAAACATTTTTCTTTCTGGTCTCTCAGAAAATCACCTTTGACCAGTACAGACGCATGGTAAGTCCTAGTATTTAATACGTCATAATATTTTAAAATACACACAACACACATACGATCTGATTTGATCACAGCAACCCCACATTTCCTCCAAGCTGATTGTTGATGGTTTGAAGCTATAAACTGTGCTCAGGACATTTTTTCATGTGGACGTCTGTCTGCAGATTGGAAAGTAAATAGTTTGATGTCCTTTGATTCATAAAACGTATGCAAAATCACACTCACAAATTTCCAAAAAAACAAACAAATTCTGACTTTGTTTGTGTTCCTCTTTTATCCTAGAACATGTTCTATCAACAAGCCATCATGAGGTCAAAGGTCAAATCTAGTGTGTCCCTTGGAGCGTAAGTTCATCTGCTTTCTGATCTAGTTAGTTTTTGCACAATATGTTTATTGATTTTTATTGATAATAAAGACAATAATAAGAGAAAAAGATCAAACAAATCAAAGCAAGTAGAGGAAACAAAAGATTTAAAACAAGGAATAAGACAAAACAATAAACAAGATATAAATAATGAAACAGGATCTATCGATTATCAG
Organism: Macquaria ambigua; assembly: GCA_008360985.2. Taxonomy (NCBI): domain Eukaryota; kingdom Metazoa; phylum Chordata; class Actinopteri; order Centrarchiformes; family Percichthyidae; genus Macquaria; species Macquaria ambigua. The sequence goes on along the minus strand of VMKM01000647.1, from coordinate 150,550 downwards.
TGTTTAGTGATCAGTTAAAACACTGACAACAAAGCTCTGTGGATTCCATTGGTCTCATAAGAGTTCTGTTTCTGCAGACTGGTCAAGTACATCACAACCTACAAAAACCACGACCCGTTCCTGGCCCCCTGTCTACCCAGCAACCCCTGGCAAACAGACAATGACACGTACTGGACTCTCAACATGAGGAGGTGAGGCCTGCTGAGTCTTTCTGTCTGGCTGAGAAATGATCACACTAATGGTGAGACAGTGGTATGATACTGTAATCCAGAAAAAATGTAAAAACCAGCACTGGGAGACCTCTTCACACCTCTACACTGAATCCACATTGTGAGCTTCTCTTTTAGATTTGGCTAGAAACCTGTTGAATTGCTTTACAGCACAGAACATTTGTTTCTGAACTCATTTTGCACCCCCTCGCATTAAGTTTTGTGTTCCCTCGCAATATATTTTTATAATATATTTTATTCCTTCAGATCTATAGAGCAGTGGTTCTCAACCTGGGGATTTGCGACTCCCAAGGGGGTCCGAAGATATCTGGGGGGTTGCGACTTGAAAAGGTTGAGAACCACTGCTTTAGGAAGGCTGAGTTATATTATGATATCACAGCCACGGCAGCAGCTGGTACTGACACACTGTAGAAAACTGATTTAACTAGCCTCCGCTAGTTATCTTAGCATTAGCACATGTGAATGTGTGTGTGCAGTGAAGTGTCATGGCTGTACTGATAACACACCTACCATATCTGATAGAAGCACCAGGTTCAAATCCTGGCTTTACAATGCTTTCCCAGCTACTGTTGATAGTAGCAGTAAAGAGTAGCCACATTACAGCCACCGTAGCTAAATCCATAGCATCATGGCTAAATGCATCATGTTAAGTGTCAGATCATCTCTCCTTTCTCTAGTCTCTGTAGAGTGTTACCGTGAACTAGCAGTGTATTATAGCTCTCTCAAAGACTGGTCCAACACACCAACTATTCCTATGAAGCAGGGGAATGCAAAACGTTACTGTGAGGTGATGCAAAAGTAGTTCCAAAAAAAAAAAATTCCCATTGTTCCAAATTCCCACTCTCCAGAGCATGCTGAAATAAAAAGCTTTCAGAATTTCAACCTCAGATGGAGTGATGGGAAAATCCATTCCATAAATAAATAATTAGATGGATAAAAATACAATCGATTAATATTCATGATATACATGTGTGTATAACTGTATATAACAGGTTTGTGAACCATTTATTTTATTTGTACAATACAAAACAGATTTGTACATTGTAATTGTGTAAATGAAATTCGTTGTGTGAATATTTACTGACACAAACACAGCTCCACACAGCCGGGCCTGCGTAGTAAATGTATCATACAGCTGTGTGTATGTCTGTAAAAGGTCAGAGATACAGTCATGACTGTGAGTGACTCCGCCTGTGTTTATGTCCAGAGTTGACGTCCCTACTAAGATGCGAGTAGAGCGCTGGTCCTTCAGCTTGTTCGAGCTGCTGAGTGACCTGCGAGGCCGAGATGACTTCAAGGTCTTCCTCAAGAAGGAGTTCAGCGGTATGTTGCCAAGTGTCATTAAACACATTTCAGTTTGCATCATCAATCTGACTGAGAGGGATGGTGTGTGTTTGCTGCTCTCAACACAAGCATTCCCATTACTTGCTCTTGTTTAATGTATTAGTAGCCTACATTTGTACACGTCTTTATTTTATATCACAAAATAGGGGCCCCCGAAAAGCTGGAAACGTCCCTGGATATCAGGTTCAAAAACAGGATCTCAAGACATGCAGCTGACATGTGACATGTATTTGAATGCACAAATGAGTGTTTCCCAAGACAATAAGCAAAGGACTTGGGATTATCTGTTTGATGTGCCGTCCACCATCCAAAAAATCAGATATGAGCAGCACTTCAGAATCACATACTGCAGCTTAGATTTCCTTGTGTACCTTGAGATTTTATGCTCTCACTTATTTTAAACAGCATTGGTAGGACAGGATCTTCCACAAACTGATATAACAGCTCATAGTCTTCTGGTGCCATGGCCTGGCTGTGAAAAGAGAGTGTCCAAATGTGTGTGTGTGTGTGTGTGTGTATCCCAGGGGAGAACTTGGCTTTTTGGGAGGCAGCTGAAGAACTGAAGTGGGGCACTGCATCTTCCATGTCAACAAAAGCTGAGACCATCTTCAAGTAAGACAAATAAATTGGACTGTTTATCTGTGTTTCTCTCTCTCTCTCTCTGTGTGTGTGGTATCCATTTTCAGATACTACAAATATTTCTTTTTCTTCCTCTTGAGGAGGAAAGAGAACATACAGCAGCACAATACAGTTCCACACAGAGATGCAAAGCAATAGTTGTGGTAATGGTACTGATGATAACACCAACAGAAATAATATTAAGAGCAATATTATAATAGCAATACTAATAATAAGAACAACAACAGCAATAGCAGCAGTGGGTGCAGAGCAGGAACACGGGGGCAGCAGGTGCAACCATAGATCCAGACTCTACAGCTCCGGAGGCAGAAACACCTGCAGAAAGCAACAGAAGGAGAGAGAGAGAGGAGAGAAAGCACACAACTACGGGAAGAAGTTGAATTAGTAACAAGCATTGATGGGATATGAGGGCGTACAGATGGAGAGGAAGAGGAGGAGAGGAGCTCAGTGTATCATGGGAAGTCTCCCGGCAGTCTAGGCCTATAGCAGCATAACTAAGGGGGGGCTCAGGGGTCACCTGAGTCAGCACTACTATAAGCTTTATCAAAGAGGAAAGTCTTAAGCCTACTCTTAAATGTGAGGAGGGTGTCCGCCTCCCGTACATAAACTGGGATCTGGTTCCACAGGAGAGGAGCTTGATAGCTGAAGGCTCTGGCTCCCATTCTACTTTTAGAGACTCTAGGAACCACAAGGAACCCTGCATTCTGGGAGCGCAGTGCTCTAGTGGGGTAATAGGGTACTATGAGCTCTTAAGATATGATGGTGCCTGACCATTTAGGGCTTTGGTGAGGAGAAGGATTTTAAATTCTATTCTGGATTTTACAGGGAGCCAGTGTAGAGAAGCTAGTATTGGAGAAATATGATCTCTTTTCCTGGTTCTTGTCAGTAAACGTGCCGCAGCATTCTGGATCAGCTGGAGAGTCTTAAGGGACTTATTGGGGCAGTCTGATAATAGAGAGCTGCAATAATCCAGCCTAGACGTAACAAATGCATGGACTAGTTTTACTGCATCTGTTTGAGACAGGATGTGCCTGATTTTTGCAATGTTACGTAAATGAAAAAAGGCAGTTCTTGAAGTTTGTTTTATGTGGGCGCTAAAGGACATATCCTGATCAAAGATAACTCCAAGATTCCTTACGGTGTCCCTGGAGGCCAGGGCAATGCCATCTAGATAAACTATATCTTTAGATAATGTATTATAACAATACATTAGTTTCCTGCCTAGATTCCTTTACCTTTCAAAACGTATTACAATAACTATAGAAAACAATAAAACAACAAAGTGGTGTTCCTTATAAATCTCTGCAATACATTTCAATTAAAAAACAGTTAGTCAGCACTGTATTCTGTCATATCTTCCATAATGTCCAGCAAATTACTTTGAAAACTACTATGAGTCACACATAAGCAAAAAACCTTAAAGCCACTGAAAACCTGGTTTCAAATGCTTCAGAGTAAACTTCAAGTATTTCTCCATAACATTAAAGCTGGAGTGCAGAACTTTTGTTTCCCCTCTCTGGCACTGAGAGTAATTACACAAACACTGTCGATGTGTGCTCATGGTATGCCTAAGACAATAATCCATTCTTTAGGTAGAGTAAATGTAATGGCTACATAGCCTACTCCAAATATTTTACAACCAACCAGTCCAAGAGCAGTAGCACCACATCCTGTCTGCCCTCAGTCCCTTGTCTTCTTTCAGCCTCTCCAACAAGGAAAGGCTACACCAATGGTTATCTATGTTTGTTCTTTTTTTGACTGTAATCCTTCATCTGAACGCAGAGTTGTTTTTTTTTATCTGGAGCATCAGAAACTTTTCTTGGATCTTCTTAGGTTTTTCCTCCATACTCCTGGTAGCTGTAGCTACTCCATCTCTACGTTTGCTCCCCTCAGCTCTGGCAAACCAGAGCCATGTAGAGAGAACTATCTTAAGTCTACGTGAATCATGTGACCATCAAGCATTTTGAACTTCTGTTGACGCAACTCTCTCTATATGGCTCTGGTTTTACTACCGGTGCACCAGTGTTGGAATGTCGCCACACACACCAGATTATATAGAGTATACAACATACAGTATACCTCAACCCCTCTTAAAATGTCAGCCATACAGTGTGATATTGATCTGGAGTGTCTGTGTGTTCAGGACCTTCCTGGCCCCTGGTGCCCCCCGCTGGATCAACATTGATGGCAGGACAATGGGTCTGACAGTGAAAGGCCTGGAGCATCCACACCGCTACGTGCTGGAAGCAGCACAGACACACGTCTTCCTGCTCATGAAAAAGGTGTGTCTGTGTACTGTTAACTTCTAACCCTGTAGCTATTCATGCCTACAATTCATTTTAATTAATACAAAGAAGTGATTAATGATTAATATGATGATACTACTACTACTGAGATCTCTGGCACCCTGTTTAGCCAAAAAACGTATTTAAGTCACTGCGCAAGTGTATGTACACTTACAGACCAGAGTAGCTGAAGGGGACTGAGGGGTGGAGGGTAAGGTGAGCAGGAGACTAATTCTGCTGGTCTACAGAGGTTACCAGATTGGACAATGTTCCTTTAAGTCAAAGCTATGGCATATATTATTCATGCTATAATTTGTGATCCAAATTATATTCACATTTTTGTGTAGTGAAGCTGGTCACCTGCAATCTCATGTGCTGTCATTGGTACAGGATACTTTCTTCCGTTACCTCAAGTCTCCAGTGTACAAAGACATCCAGAAGAAGGCACAGAACCCTCAACCTCATGACTTCAGGTTGGTGGCTAAACTGATCTGATCCCTACCATACCTTTCTGACTGATCTAGCAATCACTGCACACAAAGACATGTTGACCAGACGTTCAATCTGTTCCTTTTGGCATTCCAATATATGTACATAAAGACTTCAAAATATGATTGTGCTTGTTGTTTCTCTCCATAATCATGACTTTTCTACCCCACAGTTGAACACTCACTGATGCAAACAATCTTTATAGTTTGCAGTTATTAGTTATATATATTATATATAGCACATAATAACCTAAAGCAGCATTACAGCAGCTATTAATAGGTCAGACGGGAGGCTTCATTTGCAGACAGCTGGAACTTGAGAGATTTAGCAAAGAAAGATAGTTGAGCTCTGGGGAGTATCCAGAGTAATGTGCACAGTGCTTCTTGAAAGAAAGGTGGCCATTGAATGTGTCATCTTTCAATGCTGTGAGCGTCACAAATGAAATTCCATTCACCTCTATAGTATTGGTGTGGAGAAAAAAATCTCAGAGACATACAATATGTATATCTCAAAACCTGGACAAACCTGGCTAGATATCAGAAAATGGGTTTTGTAGTTTAGAGGAGCTGCCCCTTTAACCCTTTAAGGCTGCACAGTGAACATACAGTATATGCCCAACACCAGACTTGCTTTCAAGTATTGGTAACTACACTAGCTTTAGACTGCAAAATAATGAGACAGAATACATCAAAATAAGGAAGCCAGTGGAAAAGTACTTAATGTCACTAATGTCTTCCTTTTCTGTCAGTGTTGCTTTACAGTATTAACATTGCACATTACCTGTGATGTAAGATGAAAGTACAGTGAAAACTGAGGGATAATAATAATGTTTATGACTGATATTGTTTGAGGGGTGCACTGGTAAAGGGCTGGTTTAGATTTGTAAATTGATTTGGAGGGGGTTAGAAATGGTAGGACTCACTTGATTGTTGATTAGTTGTCAGAATTGTTTATCTTATGTTTTTCTGTTTGTTTTGTGTGAGTCAATAAATTACACTACAGGTTTAAACTGTCGGTATGCCTGAACCTGCTTCTTTAAACCAAATGAAAGCCACTTACAAAATACTGTCCCTCCCCAGTGAAAGAGGCTTTACAATCATCTTGAGTTCATCATGTTTCTGTTTCCACTCTAGTGCGGCCCAGCTGGCGCAAAATGCTCAGAACCGAAGCCAAGGCATCCATCCCATCATCCTCTGGCAGCAGGAGGAGGAGGAAAAGGTCAAGGCTGCCGCTGCCTCTGCTCCTATTGATGTCAAGGCCATGATGAGCAAAATAGACAGGAAGAAGTAGAGATATACAGCTGAAGTGTGTGTGTGTGTGTGTGTACAGGGTTCTACATGTCATGTCACACACAAAGTAGCAACACAGGAACCAGCCCTCTATTAGAGTTTATATACACTGTACAGGAGGATTTACTTTGCTCTTCAGTGTCATGCCAATGAATGTTGTTCTGTTTTAGCAAATTATCAAATGTGAAAAATCCAGCTTTCATTATGGAAGGTTACTAAACGGGCCTTCAAGGCACAGGCCCAGGGGCCCAAGGGGTCAGGGTGGCCTCTGGGCCAGTGCCTGTGTTTTAAGTGACTGTTTACATTTCTTGTTGGAAAGTCAATCAAACGACTACAAAGAGACACAGAACAACCACAAAAATATACACAAAACGACCACAAAGACATGCAAAAGAAGAAACAGCTACAAATAGACTCAAAATGACCACAAAGAGATGCATAACAGCCACAAACAGGCGTAAAATGGCATATAATGAAAACAAAGACATGCAAAAGAAGAAACAACAAAGAGACTCAAAACGACCACAAACAGGCGTAAAACGACAACAAAAACATGCAAAAAAGAAACAACTACAAAGAGACGTGAAACGACCACAAACTGACGTAAAACGACCACGAAGACATGCTTAAGAAGAAACTACAGAGACTCAAAACAACCACAGAGATGCAAAACTACTGCAAGGAGACTCAAAATAACAAGAGACCATGGTTTTTATGGATACATATTTGAATGAAAGGCATCTCCAGAATTAGGTTGTAAATATCAGAGGTGACATATAACATGCCATAGTGACTGAACACCTCCCCTGTTTTTTAGAAAGTGATATAGTATTTACAGAGACTTGCCATGAGCATGTTGTGTTTCTATACAAGTCACATTATTGTCAATTTGTATCAACAAATCAAATTTATCTTGCGCTGACACTTTTGGAAAGTAATTAAAAATTAAATACAATTATATATATATATATTACATTAGCCATTTTGTCCAAAGCCAAGCCTATTGTTTGTCTGATTTTTACTAGAGATGATTAAACAGCATTCTTTTAGCTGAGCTTGTAATAGTTTTTTTCATGCATTACTCCATACAAGTAACAGTGTGAGGAGATACTGAAGTGACATATCTCACTATTGTGTACTTGGAGACATTGTAGCTGCAATATGTATGAAAATAGAAAAATTGTGGTTGTATATGCTGCTGTCTACAAAAGATGTTTAATCAGATCTAAGCTATGAATTTACTAAACTGTCTGTACTCTGTCATACTACTACTGTCATACTATTGTACCAGTCATAGTCAGAATGCACAGCAGTATGTCAGCATATTGAAGTTAAAGAGAGCTAATTTCTCTATGGAAGATTTGTACAGTATGTAAATCTGGTTACTCGCCTAAATTTAATAAATGAGATCAAGAAAAAGCAGACTTCAGATCATTGTGTTTATGTGTGTGTGTATGTGTTAATAGTTAACACTGTTAAAGTTGAAGGACCCGTACCATTTTCTACAGTGTATATTATAGGCCTTCTGCTGACCATTTTCCATCGCAGACTGTCCAAGGCAACACATGCTAATGGCAACTAATCAACTAATTAGTGCCACAGTTGGGTGATACTAAATAATATAATAATGATACTTTTACACTGTTGGTCAAATGTACCTGTAATAAAGGTTACAGTTAATGGTAAGAAATTCTTTTCACAGAGGTGTCACAGAATGGTAAACACCACTGCAGCTAATGAAATTGATAAGGGATCTCAGATTGGGCGTGAGACTTGAGACTACAAACTGGGGGCCAATAGTTTGACAGATGTGGCCATTTACCAAGCAGGGAGGGTCTCAACAAGAAGATGCTGTTGGTTGCATTATGGGAAGTGTAGGATCCAGCATTTTTGGAACTTTACCCATATTGGGGACTAAAAGTCAGGAATCAGGATATTTATGCCTCTGCTGCTTTGCCTTTTACCATTGTATTTCTTTTATCTGTCTCTAGCAACTCCCTGAACCTTAAGGAAATTCTAAATCGCTATACCCCTTTAAGGTTAAGGTCCTGATATACTTGCTTTTGACAACGCGTTGGCTTGCACATGATGGCTAGCCTCTTGTATCCTTTGTTCCTTTGAGAAATCGGTTGTGTGCACCTTCACAAATAAATGCCAGATTTTGCAATATGCAATTAAGCCCATCAACAGTGGGCGCTTAACTGCATCTATAACAAGTAAAATCAGCAACACACTGAACAAACAGCAAGACTGCTAGCAGCTCTGTGAGGCTGTACTTAGGCACATCAGCTTGCTAACATGCTTACAATGACAATGCTAACATGCTGATGTTTAGCAGGTATTGTTTTTACCATGTTCACCAGCTTAGTTTAGTGTGTTAGCTGACCTGATGATGACACTATATGAAAAGTCAGAGGATCAACAAAGTTACAACAATTCATCCTGAGGACAGACAATCCATCCAATAGTTGTTGAGACATTTCACTAAAATCCAAATGTCAACCTCATGGTGGCCCTACACAAAAAGTCAGAGGATCATGATCAGAGTCAGTAGGATTCATCCTCTGGAGACCATGAATGTCTGTACAAAATATTTCAGTTTGGAGCAAAGTGGTGGACCTACTGACGTGTGGCTAAAAATGACAATATTTTGAAGGGAAACCAATATAGGATAGCACCTCTGCTGCTTTTTCTGCCGTGATCTTAACATTAACATGATTGTATCCCCCTAGATAGTTCAAGTTTTTACTTATATTTATGTTGAATGTAAAATCAGAAGTTCTCAAAGCAGATATTTCATTGTCAGCCAGGGATAACTGGGCCCTGGCACACATGAATTACATTGAATTAATTCCCATAAAAGTTCCTATGTTGACTTATTTGCATCAATTAATCAAGCCAAGTGAATTAAATCACACAAGACACGTTTCTCGAAAGACAAAATTATTTTTACTATACATATTATTTTTACAAAGTTTCTGCAAAGGCAAATAAAAAGTCTTGAGCAATAAAGGGTTATTTGGCCATGCCAGACAGCCAGCTGAGTTTGAATAAGGAAGCAGTGGCTGTGTCTTCATCCTTATCAGCGAGCTGTCTGAACAGGCTGCCTGGCCGGAAGCTGTCCTCACTGTCTGCTGTGGAGGACGGAGGTGCCTGCTGGAGGAAGGAGGAAATGTCAAGTTTTCTGAGGTTTTTGCTGGATTGTCCTGTTGGTCATCGTAATTGGCAAGTAATGAGAACATACAGCGTCATTGTCCACTGACCCTGGGAGATCCAGGGTTAGTGGACAAAGAGCCCTGCTCCAGGACTGTCATACTTAGTATGAAGGTTCTGGATTCCTGGATTGCCATCTCCTGGAATCTGGACAATTCAGCCACTCAAGGGCTGGTACAGTTAATTAGGGGAAGGATGTTGCAAATACAGTCTTCAACATCAGACGGGTGCAAAGTAACAAAAAACATGATTTGCTCTGAAAAAGAAAGGCAGCCAGAAGATATACAGTATAAGGAAAGAAAGTATGCTTCCAGCCACCAGTGGCAGCACTGAGCGCACTGCTGCTGAGCAGCACTCAAGTCTGTGAGCAAAAGAGAAATCCACCATCTTTGGTTTTAGCAGCTTATCATTCATTTTAATGCAAGAGATCTCTTTTGGTCAGAGTAATTTGTGATTTTTATTTTACATCTGCCAGACATTGTTGTTTTCTATCTTAAAAGTCACTAAGAAGATCATGAAGTCCATCCAGTGAGTGTGAATTTTAAGAGCCCTTGAGTGACTAAAATGTCCCAGATCTAGGAGATGGCAGTTAGGGATGTGCCTGTACCAAATGTTCATGCTAAGATTATTGTGGCCAAAAATATCACAGTAAACGGTATTATCACAATTACATCAAACTTTCTGACATACTTCTATTAGAGATGAAATATAGTAATTACCTCACACCATGTTTGTCTTCTTCTATTAAACCTAACAAACTGAACAGTGAACCAACAGTGAAGTGTTGCAACTTTGTTGGACTCAAATGCATTAAAGGTAATTAAAGGTTTAAGACAATTAACTGGTAATTACTTTGAATGTAGCATAGCCTGTGTCTTTAAGAGTCTATGCATCGATTCATGTTGTCATAAATATTAGTATTAACGGTTAAAAACACAAAAGCACAGAGGATGCAATGGCAATGGACCATGGCTCAGTTATTGTTCAGCTTTGGGCTTTGGACACTAGCATCACCTGCCCCTCTACACATTACCTCTACTCTGCTACTAACAAATACCATGAGCAGAGCTATGGAAGGACATAATGTATGTAGCATGACAGGACTAGGTAGATCCTGCCTCTGGTGCTCTACACTTCAGTATGTTGAGTGACTGTAGTGGGTCCTAATGGTACTATAGCTAAAGGTTATACAAAGTTAGATGATCTAGGGGTACATGATATTGATGTTATCACATGACTGTTGGTAAGACAGCAAGCAAGACTATTTCCCAAAATGTCAAGAGTGTATCTTAGGGAAGCTTAAAATGTGACAGATTTCAGACAAATCCCAACTTGAGCTGCATAGAGACTAAGACACTGATAAGTGATAATGTGTGAATCCCAAGATGGGATTGGTCTACTCAAACAGGTAATAATGAAGTGAAGTGATCCAGTCAACAGTCTGATCCCGAGCTACATTATGAGCCCAAGCAGAGTGTGGGGGATTAGTGAGAGCAGAGCAGAACAGCATTCTATAGTTTCTACCCATCTGACTCAAGAAGCATTTCATCAGTTAATGTACTGTCACTGCAAATGCACTAAAGGTGAACCAAGGCACTACTGACAATACAGTCAAACAAACACACACACACACACACACACACACACACACACAAATATAAACCCACACTGATGAACTTGCCTGGGTTTCTCGCACTCAAAAATGCTGGGAAGGCAGAGGGTGTAACAGACAACATTAACCCAGGGTGGAGTAAAACAATGGAACAGAGAAATGAAGACATACTGTGGTTGTCAGCATATGAAACAACAACACTAGAACTCAGTCAGACTCAGATACCAGATCCCAGCTCTGTTACTCACCAGCTGGTGAGGAGCATCGGAGCTCCTGGTGGTCGACTTGGATTTACGCACATTCGACATGCTGAGAGGCAGCAACCCGAACCTGCAGAGGATAAACAGTCATGGTCGGAATTAGGCTGAAATACTGTTATTGCAATTATGACATTTGATTATAAATAGAGTTCTACATTATATTGAGAGAGGGAAAACTTCCTGGTTAACACTAGTTTAATCTCTACAAACAGATATCTGCATATGACTGCAGAATCTGTAGTCAAGGGACAGGATTTTGGTATTGGAAGCATCCTGGTTTCTATTTGTAGTCTGAGTAGTATTGACCAATCACGTTTGATTGGGTTTTGGTTGCATGCAGGTAAACAGTCTGTGTGGAGAGCAAAAGAGGTGGAACGCATTGGCCGAAATGCAATCTTGGAACCCATCGGCTGTTCTCCGATGACGATTTAGTTTTTTATCAACCTCAGAACCCTAGAGATTAGCTTTTTATTAGCTTTTTTTAATTTACCTGACGATAGCTGATGTGCTCTGAGATTGCTAATCGGACTGTAAACAATGGCCGGTGGACGGAAGAGGAAGTCTTGGCCCAGATATCCGCTGGCTACACCAGAAGCACTGAAACACTGCCTGTTGCCCCCAGAGGCTAAATCGTTGTCAGAAAATAGCCAATGAATTCCGACATTGACACTGGTTAGACCGGGCATTGAACCCTCAATACTTTTTTGGTACTGAAATACCAAAACCTGACCTCAAATTCTTGCTCAGATTCATACTCTTCTTTACTTATTTTTTGATCAGACAATTTAAATAAATGAAACATTTAAATAGAATTTAGCCAATTTTAGATCATTTATTTGGTTATTTAGTATAACTTCACTGTCTAATGAAAACCATGTATCTCCAAATTTGGTTATTTTGAATTCTTCAGATAAACTGAAGGGTTACATGTAGTGTTCCTGCCTTAATGTTCCACAGAGTACCTGTGGTCACTACGAGCTAGTGTTGACCTCTGACCTGATCTGGCTGCTGGCCAGTGGCAGGATGTTGTAAGGCTCCTGGGAGTTCACACTGCTGCTCCGCGAGGGAAACTGCTTCTCTGAGCCGGTCAGCAGCCCCAGCAGCACCTGGAACACAACATCACATTAACCTCTGAACAACGTTAAGAAACAGAGCAGCCCCCCCATGTGCTGTTCCATCTGGACTATATAGGCATCATCAGCTCATTGGAGCCACTCATCTCAGACACAATGTCACTGGTGGTTCTATACATGCAGTGATAATGCTTCTATGTTCATCAGGCTACGACTACACTGTGTTTTTTCTTTGCTGTGTGTTTGTTGTTGGTGGCAAGGGGCTGAAAGTACCGAGGTCCTCTGGGACAGGCGGTTAAGGTTGGAGTTCAGCGGAGGTGTGAACACGTCCAGGTCAAACGGGTCGATGTAGCTCTCCAGCCAATCACAGACCTCGTGGAATCTGGAAGACACACAACACCATGTTTTTGTTTGCAGCTTTTAGAGACCTTTTTAATGCTGTCGGGATTTGCATTTAAAAGAAATTCAACAAAATATAGAAACAAAACTGGGAAGAAAATATCATATGAAAGGTTGTGGAATTCAACTACATTACAACTACAATTCACGTAGACCTTTCTAAAGCAACTGATTTACATGATCACATTACCAGTTTAAAAATGCCTGTGTTTACTGAATGTTTGCTTTTTGTCCTCCAATTAGATTGAACTCCTATTACTCCACACTACTTTAGGAAATCAGGTGTGCTATTGGCTTAAATTCTGGGAAGCGAGATCCCATGTTTTCCTGGAATTCCAGTTAAAATCTGCTCCATTTTCCAGAGAAACAAAAAAAGATACATGTTGGAACCTCAGCTTCTTTGCATGTATGCGCTTGTGTGTCTGTGTGCACCGGTGTGTTGATGGACTGAAGACTCATACGTCCTGAAACAAAGAGGCCTTCTCCAAACCTTATTAATGCTATCAGGCAACAGTTGCAACTACCTATACTGAATATCAAAGTCTGACCTTGAAATGCCAGGGATCAAATTCTCAGTTCAGTTAATTTTCATGCTAGGATAGTTGTTTACAGCTGAGCGGTGAAATGTTTTAGAAAAAGTATGAATGAAGCGTAGTAAAGTGTAAAATCTGTCAACAAACACTATGCAGGTGGTGTGTTTGGCCTGGAGCTTTCATGGCCCCTGGAGCAGTTTCTGTTTTGCCAGATCGGTAATCTACCCTTGCAGGTGACACACCAAACTGGCTGCATGTGATGAATTTGTGACAAAGGATGTTACCTGGGGTCTTGGTGGGATCGGGAACTCTTGCCCTCCTCCGGTCTGCTGCCCAGTGTGGTGTTGAGGTAACGAAGGTCAAACAACAGCTGCAAAGCTCTGTTCTGAGTCATGGGGAATACACCCTCCTGGAGGACGGAGGAACAGAAAAAAACAAAGCAGAGAAATTCAGGAAGCTAATGGGGAAGTCCACTTCCCTCCTCTACCCTTGTTTTTCCTTCCGATTTATTTTTTGCCCCTCCTTCTTTTTCTTCATTTTCTCTTCCTGTGCCTGTTTCTACCCTTGTTGCTCCGTCTTTCTATTGCTCCATCTCTTTCTCCCCAGAGGATGTCCCTAAAGCTCAACTAGGTTTCTTTGCAAACATCATGAAGATTGAAGTAAACCCAAGGAAAACATCTGCTAAGGAGGATTGTGTAATATGATCAAAAGCTCCGGAAAAGCTACTAATGGACCTTGTGGTGAGATTATTTTGTCAACTGTTTTCCAGGTCTCACCACAACACCTAGTCTTAATCCAATCCTGTCAGAGAATCTGAAGACAAAACCATGAAAAACGAGTAACATGGGGCCATAAAATCATGTCGACACAAACCAGCCTTTCTGTCTTTTGTGCCTTTTGAATTCTGTTCCAACAGACCATGGCAATGTCAGTCAGACCTGTCGCAGTGTGTTTATCTCAGTAAACCCAAATCCAGGCTTTAAACTGTCCCTTCAGCAATCTATAGGTGATCCATGTCCCTGCTACCTAAAGGTTGGAGTTAGAAGATTTTCACCCTACAATACAAAACTTCCCTTGTCCTCAACATTGTGTGTGTGTGTGTGTGTGTGTGTGCGCACACATGAATTACCCTGCTGCGCGCCTGCTGTGTGAGGCTGTGGTAGTGGTGCAGGGCCTGAGCCAGACAGGCCTGCAGCAGCTCCTGCAGGGTGGGCCGGGGCAGAGCGTGGCCTCCCACCCTGTTCACCTCCACACACAGCTGGAAAAGCAGTGACTGCACGAACCAAGACGGCTGCAGAAGACAGAAGTTTCACATCAGATCACTGAATGGAACCAGAAATGATTGTGCTTCCTGTCTGTTAGAGGCCGTGCTGAGTGGCTGACCTGGACTGGAAGACGGATTTTGGATGTGACGCTGCTCCCCGACTCTGCTTCTTCTTGGATCTCCAGATCCTCCCAGTTTGTTGCTGTTGTTAGGATGGCGCCGGCAGACTCAGCATGCAGCGCTGCACCAAACTTATCCAGCAGAACCTGTCACAACACCACGCAGTGTTACTAGGCAAGTCGTGAAACAATTCCAACATGAAACAAAACGTGAAACACAATTCTAGCATTCATCGCTTTTTTTGGCCACTTAGGGGCAGTGGAACAAAACAGTGATTGTTTGAAACAGTGATTACATATAATGCTAATGATGCTGTGTGTCTGCTGAATGTGTAAATAGGCAACTGTTTGCTAACACGTTAGCCAAAACTTTATAAGGTCAGATGTTGAGTTTCCAGCTTGTTCTGCTGCCCACAAGTGCAATTTTAGAACAGCTCAGAGTTTTTTTACACTGTGAAACATTGAATGTTGAATGAAAATGTTTCACAATGTGAGGTTAAGGCCTGATTTTAGTGTTGTAAAGGCATTTGCTAATCACAGCTGATGGCCTTTTGTTCACCGACTGAATTAGAATATGGGATAAAACTAGATTAAATGGAAATCACTGTCAGAATTAATAATAACAGTTGGAAAATAGAAAAGAAATAGCAGAACATAAAGGGTGTGGGGGGGTGACTACCCTGGATTGACGTGATGTTTGGAACCTACGTGGACAGTATGGGTATTGCCTAGGTATTGCCTTTGCCTCAGTTTGTGTAACAGAGTCAAAGCTTTTTGGAGCTTCCAACTGCATTACAGTCTTTACCAGCAAACTGAGCTACCACAGGTGACCTGTAACCTAATTGTGGTCTTATATGGGGGGAGATAGTAACCCCTGTCTCTGTTCAAAGATGGTCTCTGGTGTCGAATGACAATGGCGTCCATGATCCTTGACTGTAAGATGCAATTAAACAAAAACCTAGTAAGTGGACGTTTGAGTTTAGATTCATTTGTTACCTATACTGTTCCAAGAAAATGAACCTCCATGCTGAAATGCTACAGTTTATTACCCCTTGCTATCCTGCAATCTGTCTTAGTCTCTGCCAACCAGGATTCTACACTCCACACTACATGCAACAAATATCATTTCACATATATACATCTACATTTCTGACAGTGTCTGACTTTGGAGAGGGCGGAGCTCCAGATGCGGTAGGCCTCCATGCTGCAGTTGAGAAACTCCTCTTTCAGACCTGCCCACTTGGCCTGGGTGGGGCTGACCTCTGTGGCGGTCCTGGCTTTGCCCAGCTTCTTGCCCTGTCTGGGGGTCCCCTTCGCTGTGGCCTCGAGCCCGCTCTGTTTTCCCAAGATGCAAAGCTTCAGGTTAGGGCAGAGTTCACCCATGGACTGACACAGCCTGGCCATGAAAAGGACTGAACTGAGGCGGGCGGGGCTGGGGTCCGGTGAGGCTGCAGCCAGTTCAGATCTGATGGAGAACAGGATGTGGCGGACGCAGGCCAGGCAACCTTCACGTAAAGCCTCCTCCACTGCCGGCGAGTCCGTGAAGCGGTTAAAAGAGGATGCTGACGAGCTCTCAGTGGGACCAGAGGAGGTGACTGTGGCTGAGATGGAGTCGGAACCTGCGGAGCACAACGTGAAAGATGAACATTTATCACTATTTAGGATGTGATGATAACACTGGGTCTGTATTCATTTACTAAATGGCTGTACTGAACACTGAACAGCCACGTTAGCAGGCTGCACATACACACAGCAGTGCTTTGAGCTAAACTGTAATGTCAGCATGCTGACATGCTCATAATGATAATGTTAACATGCTGATGTTTAGCAGGTATAATGTTTACAATTCCCATCAGTACAATCTTTAGCATGTTTGCTAATTAGCTCTAAGCAAAGTACAGCTGAGGCTGATGGAAATGTCACCAGTTTTGCAGGTATTTCATCATGATCATAAACCAACCAAGTATTGGACAAATTAAAAATTTGACCTGATGATGGCGCTAGATGAAAAGTCACCAAACGTATTACAATTCATCTTGAAGGGAAAGTGAATGTCTGTACCCCTTATTTTTCCACTTTTGCAGATCAGGTACGTTTGCTGTTTACTTATTTAATGCCAGTGGAAGACAATGTTGACCTCAGGCTACATGACAAATCAACAAGATTAGTAACAGGTGTTTGGACATTTGGAACTTGACCACCTCATGGAGTGGACTGACCCACTCCCTGTCCTAAGGAAGACGTCTGTCTGAAGACTACACTGGCCTAAGCAGACTAGCACACAGTAGCTAAGTTTGAACTACACTTACCTGAGTCCTGGGAGGGAAGGTAGTGCTGGAGGTCATCCAGCCTGGCCTTTAGCTTAGCATCCATGGAGGAGCAGAAGTTTTGAACGCAGGGTGTCAGGGCCTGGGTCTTCATGGCCAGACTACTCCTCTGGTGCTGCTGGCCCCGCTGGGTCACGCTGACCCAACCTGCATCACTCAGCAGGTCCCCCGGAGACTCCGACCACAGGAAGGAGGCCACATCTGCTTCGTACTGGGCCCCGCGGCTGGAGCCAGGGTTGGGGCCTGAAGAAGTATGGATGGTCTGGCCCTCCAGATCTCTCAGAGCTGAGGTGAGGAGCTGGACCGAGCTCGTCGAGATGGCTTCAGTTTCTTCTTTGGTGATGGCCTTGGGGAATGGGAGGAAGGACGCATTAGAATTAAAATATGATGTACAATTTTTAGTGCATCATCAGGCGGGCCTGTCACTACTGTGAGATTGAACACGACACAAAATTTCACAGAGGCATGAATCCATACAAAGTCAATGGATAGACCGGATAGATGTTGAAAACCGTTAACTGCATAAGAGCACTAACCTGCAGGCGCTGAAGGAAGAGTTGCTGGAGGAAGTCATTCCAGACAGCCAGGGGGCGCTCCAGCAGCCGCTGACACACAGTGCTCCAGTGCTGACTGATGGAGTCGGTGGACAGGAGGTCCCACACAGCGTCTCTAATGGCTGCCAACCCCTTCAGGGTCTTCACATAGACCAGAAGGCTGCCAACACCACGGCAGATGTCCTCTTTACAGCTGAGAGCAGAGGAATTATTCGAAAGGCACTAATTAGCTATCAACAGAGAATGAATGAATGATAGTTTTGATGATTGATTAAGGGTTTAAGTCATATTTTACAAATCTAAAGGCATGGAAAACACCTTGAGACTTCTGTTTCAATCAATAAAGTAAATATATTGTAAATTCTAAAATAATGGTGAAGTCACAAATAATAGCACAAACAAATAAAAGAAAATATTGAAAATGTGTGAAATTACCTGTATCATAATTACTCACATGGTAAATTCAGTATAATGTGCATTTCCACAGCCCCAGAACAGAGTCATGTCATACTCCCCACTCAACTACTCTCACTTTCTCTTTTCAGCGTTTGTTTGACCTCTTAAGCTACTGTCAGTGAAAGTCAACGTTTTCTGCTGATTTTTCACATTAAAAGCCTACCAACAAAGGGAGGGATTATGCCCATGAGCCACTGGAAGGCTTTTAATGTGAAACATCTGTGCAGCAAGTATTAAGTGTTTAACTGCAGCTAACACTGATAGAAAAAATGGCAAAGTACAAGTGATTGGAATGAGTGAATGAAAACAGTAATTCTGTTAGTGAAGAGAAGCTCAGAGCAGCAGAGGGGATGATATGACAGCAGCTAAACATGGAGGAAGTTTTGAGTTTATGTCAAACTTTGAAAAACACCTAATGCAAAAGGAAACAGAGCAAATATGAAAAAGATGAGCAGTGTCCTGATTGGTTGGAACTTACGTATCGATCCACTGCTGCAGGGTGTCCCGGAGCTGCTCTCTCTGGATTGGCTGAGCCAGGGTGCGAAGGGCGGGCTGGAACTCAGTGATGGAGGGAGGCAGGTACCTGAACCAGCTGCCTGTACTGGTCTCTTCCTGCAGCACCCTCCTGCCTTTAGCTGAGGAGAGAGATGGGATTGATGGCCTTACATTTTTATTTATCTATGGATTTTCGGGCTTCAGAATACATCAAACTGCCTGTTAATGGATCATAAGCCTGACTTTGGACTTTCTTACTTTCCACTATTAAGACATACTGCATTTAAACTCTTTGAACCCAACAAATGCATCAAAAACTCTCCTCTTCTTCTATCTAGGAGTCATAATTCAGTCAGATTGGAACATACAGATGTCACACACATAACGAATTAAGCATGGCTTAGTTTTTCTACTTATAAAATGATAAATATCCATAAATCTGCTTACAAATTGCACAAAAAAAATGCACTCTAAATTGACTACATTTTGCCCCATAAACATCATGTTTGAGTTTTTCTTCAGTATTAACAGTGCAAACAGGAATTGCTTGTAACTAATGTAGCATGACTTTTCATGGTAGAGATTCAGCAATATGTAAAAAGATATTGGCTAACAAAAAGGCCTCAGATGCAGCTCATAATTAACTCCATGGCAACATTCTACTTTCTCTTTACATCTCCCAAAGCATGATGGCAAACCAAGCTCAGAATGCCCTGCCAACATGGTTCTTACACCCCTGGAAAACTGATACTCTCCTCTAGCCATGCAAATACAAATACTTGTTGTGTTTTTTAAAACCTGTGGACATACAGACAAGGGAAAAAAGACATGCCTAATAATGGTATTTGAGGAACAATATATGATATGTCAGGCTAAAGACATGTAGTGCCTATGCCCAAACCCTGATTATAAAGGGAGTGGAAACAGAGCAAAAGGGAAAAATAAAAGGCCATTCTTGTCTAAGACCTGTTTTAAATAGGTAAATAGGTAGTTTAAATATGTTAAGCAAATCACTAAAAGTACCCTGACTTCCAGGACATCCCAGCTGTTTACCTGCAGGTGTAGTAGAGGTGACGTTCTCCAGGATAGAGAATAGCATACCACAACTCAGAGCTCCCTCCCCCGGTCTGGGGCCTCCCTCTGGGGGCAGGTAGAAGACGGCGTAGGCCTGGAACAGAGTGGTGACCAGCAGCTCCACCAGGCTGCACACCTGGGCCTTGATCCCCGCACCTGGACCAAATACACAGGTTTATGAACTGGCACACATTTCTGATGGGTCATTTTCGCTTTACCAAATAATGATACAGCAAACCACATTTCCTGCTCTGCTTTACAGTAAAAGCCTTCAAGCAACACTTCTTGCTTCATGCCTTTTGTTGTGGCATACTCTGATATTAAAGAGAATACATGTTACAAATGCTACAATACCGTGCTGTGGTTGGTTGAGCAGCTGATGGATAGAGGCCTTGCGGGCCAGCAAGAAGTCAGCCAGGGCCTGACGTGGCGAGCTGTCCTCCAGCAGCATGGTGGACACCAGGGCCTCAGCGATGGCCTGGTCTGACACCGCGCGGCCCAGCAGCAGAGACCTGCTGTCCAGGAGAATGGTGGACCTGCCGAAGGAAAGACTAGTTACTTTGCTTACTTAGTTAGCTTCCACTAACTGGATCTAGTTGGGTCTACTGCAAGTGGATCTATCCCTAATTATTTTGGTTCGGACATTGCGTCATTGTGTCTCCCCAAAGACACAAATAAGAAAACATCCAGTACCTGAAGTGTCCGGTGGTGGCTACCTGCCGGACCAGGATGGGGAAGCGGGCTAAGACAGGGCTGTAGTGTCCCCCAGTAGCGGCCTCCAGCTGCAGCAGACTGTGCAGGTGGCAGCAGAGCAAGTAGAGCTGGGTGGCCTGGAGGTACTGGGATGCCTCCATGGCGCTCCAAATGCGCTCAGGGATCTCCAAGAGGAGCTTGATCTGAGAGGCCATGGTGTAGAATTTGTCCTGCCACTGCCTCTGGCTCTACACACACACATTGCATATTTATACGTAGTAGGCTAAAAAGACTTTAGATAATATTGTATTGAATTTTATTTGAGAGAGAAGCAATGATATGAGGATAATAACAATGTAGTGATGTTGAATTTCAGGTCATCATGCAATAGCAAAGAATCAAGTTGACTGTGGTCAAACTTATTGCATCCTTTATGGAGATGTCCCCAAATTTCATTAAAAAATATTAGAATTGAATGTCTCCCTGCATGTCAGCAACAATACACGCCTATCAGAGCAAGTGTTTAGGCAGTTTATAAATCAAAAGGATCTTCAGGTAAATTCGGCATAAAAGTCACCCACCAGCAGCACTTCATTTGAATAGAGTTTCGTATTTTCACTACTGTGTGTTTTGGTTCCAAAGAGGTGGAAATAGACAATTTCTAACAGTTAGAGTTGTATTGACAGATATGCTCTGTGCAGTAATCTTTTCATGCCGAATTGATCAGCATTTTGATCTGAACCGCATTTAGTATAATGTGATGTTTTGATTGAGGTGTATGTTTACATATTATATAAATAATAGTGGATTGCCACATTTCTAAATGAGGTTTCGTGTTGCCAAGATGACGAAGCTCATCCGGCTTTAACGCAGGTTTAACACAACAACAACTGTAGTTAGGTAAGCCGTTCACCTCCTGTCTGCAGCTGCTCACACTGGCTTTGCCTTGTTTCAGCCTATGGCAGTACTGGTGCATGTCCTGGATGGACTGGACGACGCTCTCCGAGCACTGCCTCATCTCTCCGATGGTGTCGGCGGCGTCGATCAGGTCCCGGTAGCGCTCCCCAACCATCTGCCTCAGCTCCTCCTTCTTTTGCTCGATCTCCCCGCGGACTTTGCGTTCGATCCGGCGGATCTCCTCGGTGTTGTAGCGCTCGAAGAGTACCGCCGGGTCCTTGATCTCCGAGACCCGGAGAGCCAGCGCAGGATCCTCGGCCATCGCTCCTCCAAAACAACTTCAGCTGCTGAAGGATCTACAACCCGGAAGACCGGGAGAAATACACTTCCTGCCTCCACGTAAGCAAATATGTGACGACGACAGAATATGATGTGTTTATTGGTCACCAAAGCTGTCTGTCAGATAACCGTTCCTGTTGGTTGGGTGCCGCCTACCCACACTCCCGAGCCAATCAAATCATCCCCAAGCGTAAATAATAATAATAATAATGATAATAATAATAATTATTATATATTATTATATATAATATAATTATAATATTAAAAAGTTCCACCCTTTATAAAGCTTTCCAGTTCTCTCACACACACACCCATCCCTTTGCTGCTTCATGCCTACTTTCATTGGGCATTTCTCTAAAATCATCTTTCCTCCTTTCTTCTCTCCTCGCATGGTTTCGTTGCGTCTCTCCATGCATCCCTGGTGGGACGCAAGAGAGGGAAACGTGGATGCAATCAAGAGACTTGGGATGTACCCATACTGGCCTCTTCCTTAGTTTGGAATCAGCTGCTAAGTGGCACCGAACTAATTTCTCATTCATTTCTAATTAATAACGAATTATTTATCCTACTATTCACATCCATATGTCATGTTATGTAGCAATAATGCTAAATAATAATGTACTAAAGATTTTCAGCCTTGAAATTCGACAATAAATTGGGGGGAAAAGATAAAAAGTCTTTTAATAATAAGAAGTCGTTGTACTGCACACCCTAATTTCACCAAACTTGTAATGTAATCTGTCCAGATGACCACTTCACTGGGAGCTGCTCGCACCTGATCTTCTGATTCATACGGAGCCCCGGAGTGGCCATAGAGAGAAAAATATATATACTGTATATCGAGGCCACGTTTTAATACATCTATATGGAAGGCCAAAAGGACCAAAACGTCTAGTTCGACGTTCGCCTTTAGACGTTCAAATCTGACGTCTTCAAACGTCAAATTTGTACATCTAAAGACGTTAATTTTGAACGTCTTAAGACGTTTGGACCTTAAGGCTTCCATGCTATTGGTTGGCGTCAACATACCCACCCCTTTTTGACATAGGGGCTGGTTGGGCTGTACTTATACCTACTTTGTGGTCATGTGGGCTCTTACTAGTGGTTACGTTTGGTCTACGTACCTATCACGTGTCTTATACACAACTGTGAATTACTATTTGGGACAGTCCATTTGTATGGGGTGGCTCAGTCCCTACTTCCGGTCACAACCGCTATATTGTGAAATAGGTCTATCATATGTAGGGTTTCCCCTCAGAAACTGATGAAGTGGTAGCACCCACTTTTAAACGCCTGAAGACGTTCAAAATCGGCGTCTTAAGACATCAATTAACGCCTTTAGATGTACAAATTTGATGTCTGAAGACGTCAGATTTGAACGTCTAAAGGCGAACGTCGAACTAGACGTTTTGGTCCTTTTGGCCTTCCATAGTGAATTACTATTTGGGACAGTCCATTTGTACTGGGTGGCTCAGTTTGTGCGGGTAATTTAGATTCTGGTGGCTGAGAGGAAAGAAAATGGCGTCAAGAAACTTTATGTACAACTGTAATCGTACATTTGCAGAATGTACCCGACTTTTATCATCGGATGAGCAACAGCTGGATTCTATACAGGCTATTATAACAAGGTAGGCTATTATTATCAACATGAATAAGCCAAGTTACTTATTTGGTTTAACGTTAGATTGATTGTTTTCAAAGCTAAAGTTAACGTCAGGCATGTGAGTGCTTGGCTATTATTAACTACGAAACTGGGTTTTGGGGTTAACGCCTGCGAGCTAACTTCAGGCTTAACCCTAAACTGCACAATAACCAGCTCTGCAGAATGTTATGATGTTCTGGATAAGACTAATACCAGAAAAAGCACTGATTCTAAAAGCATTAGTGCTAGCTAACTCTTTGCAAAATGGCATGCCTGAATGTGGTGGTTAGGTTAGTGAAGCCAGCGACCGCAAAGATACCCCTGTTGAACTTGTTTCTTATACGCTAGCTAGGTTCTAAGTTACATTTTTGTTTGTAGTAAACTAGCCATCAAGTTATGTCCCGCATAATTTGCTTATTTATAAGTTTACATGTTACGACAGCTAGATTAACTAGCTAATTTAGATCACTCTTTATAATGTGTAACGCTAACGAAGGATGGAGACGACCGTTCATTGGGCCAGAGGGCGACTGGTTGAACTTGAAGTTGGCTCATCAGCGAATTAATTCAGGAAGCCAACAATCAACAACAGCAACCTGGTAAGTTTGTAAAGTAGCCTATAGTAAAACTTTGCTTTATTACCAACGTACTGGGCAATTCTATACACCCCCACAGTTGGGTACATGAAATTGATTTAAATTGGGTAAATGTGAGCAACCTGTACTGTTGGCTTTGAAAATCTCTACATCCAACTTGCAGTGGGAACGGCCCTTCACGGGGGTGGAATTTCGTGGAACACCAGTGAAATTTTCCTGTTTTATCTCTTGGATTACAGTTCTTCCTGGTTTCACCGTACCTCGAATGGGAGGACAGACTGGAAGACCGGTGTACTAAGTAACACAAGAGCAGTTGCAGATGTTGTTGTCATTTAACTTCTCTGTAAAACATATTGCAGACATATTAGGTGTGTCAAGAAGCACAGTGAAGCGATGCTTAAGGTATGTTTCTAAGCTAATTTGTGTTCGCTGTAAACCAATCTTTATTGTAGTTTGACATTTATTACCACTGGAGGAGAATGTTCAAATGTTGTCTTTTTCTCAGAGTGAAATTGATCTCCATTTTTATATTTTACACATTGTCTTCTATAGACAGTACAATCTTTCATTTAGGGCTTGCTACACAGATCTAACCGATGATGCACTTGACAACTGTGTGTTGGAGATCGTCTCTGCCAATGATGAAATAGGACCACAAGCTGTCAGGGCCCGGCTTGTAGGTGAGGGCATCATAGTCCAGAGACGGCGTGTGCGGCAAAGTCTCATCAGGACTAATCCTGAAGGTGCTGCTGTTCGGGCTAGGTCCCACAGGAGAACATATCAAGTGGCAGGGCCAAATTCGCTGTGGCATATTGATGGCAACCACAAGCTCATTAAGTAAGTGGCAATTAAAGCTGTTTTACTCTTATTTATTTGCAGTAACAGTGTCAATAGCCGATGTAAAGCTGACCATTTGATTATGAACTTGGAATTGGAAATGTGTGTTCTGTTTTTAATGGACTAGATCATGTTGTGCCACTATAGCAAATAGCCTTTTTCCCCACTTTCTTTTGAGTAGACAACTTTAAAATATAATTGAAATGTGTTTATTTTCTCTCCCTTCCTCACCCTCTCTCTCCCACCCCCTTCTTCCAATCCCTTTCTCCATCTTTTTTTAGGTGGAGGATTGTGATCCATGTAGGAATCAATGGTTACAGCCAACTTGTGGTATTTCTTCAAGCTTCTAACAACAACAGAAGTGACACTGTAATGGACCTGTTTGTTAAAGCTATCATCCAGTATGGTGTCCCATCCAGAGTCAGATGTGACCATGGAGGGGAAAACAATGCCATCTGTCTCTTCATGGATGTCTTCCGAGGCTCAACCCGGGGGAGTGCTTTAAGAGGGAGGAGCACTCACAATCAACGTATTGAAAGACTGGGGGGCGATGTCTGGAGAGGCGTTGCAAACGTCTACCATTCCTTGTTCACATATCTGGAGAATGAAGGAAAAATGAACTCCAGCAACGAAATGCACCTCTGGGTTCTTCACTTTGTTTACTTGACCCGGATAAACCGTGACATCAGGTTGTTTATCAATCAATGGAACCACCACCGGCTGAGGACTGCGAGATACATGTCACCATATCAGCTTTTTGTGCGAGGATGTTTGGCACAACAGTTGCAACATCACACTGGTATCCAAGGTGTATTCGGAGCAGATGAGCAGCCAGTTCCAGGGGAAGATCAAGGGGCGGCTGCAGCGGAGGACCAGGGGGCGGCTGTAGCGGGTGCGACTTCAGTGGAGGACCAGGGGGCGGCTGTAGCGGGTGCGACTGCAGTGGAGGACCAGGGGGCGGCTGTAGCGGGTGCGACTGCAGTGGAGGACCAGGGGGCGGCTGTAGCGGGGGCGGCTGCAGCAGTGGACCAGTGGACTGGAGCACCTGCCTTTGACTGGCTTCAAACGGTTCAGGTTCCCCTCAACCAATTTCAACCCAATGATGAACAGTTGGAACACCTCAGGCAACACATAAATCCTTTGGGTGGAGCTAGAGACAGTTTGGGAACTGATATTTTTGAACAGGTCATCAACTTCCTGTCTTAATGTCTTGGAATAAACAAGCAGTCTCAAAATCACTCTTCAAATGTAATACAAATGAACAGACCAAATACAATTGCTTGTCATCAAATGTAAAAAATAAAAACAGCATTTAGAATATCAAAACCAATTGCTTATCAAGTGTTTGCCATGACTGGCTCTAGGCCACACGTGCGGTTTTGGAGGTTACCAAATATATTTATTTAGGCCCATCAACAATAGGCTAACAACGTAAGATATGGGATGTGAACGTTTGTGAATCATTAGTGTAGGGAGTGGGTGAGTGAGGCGTCAGAATGTAGGTGTGCTGAAAGGTGTACAAATAAAGCCCCCAAGTCCACCAAAATAGCGAACGAAATGCATCAAGACTGAGGACATCACATCACACATCACAACAAAAAAACATTTAGAATATAAAAGAACAATCTAATATTCAGCCCTGCCCAAACTGATGAGCAGAGCCTATTCCAAGCTCCATGTTGTTTTTGAACTCGAAGTCTGGCCCACAGGTAGGCGGAGCACCAGCGAACATGTGTTTGCCTGCGGAAATCTGGCCAGTCCATCCTCTGGGTGCAAAAATGTCAGCTGTGGCTGCATCTCAAAGCCCATTACTGGGATTCGCTGCAGGCCTGTGGCAAAAATGAGGACATCCTCAAGAGTGATTGGAAGTGCACCTGTATAGAAATAGAAAAAAAATGAGTGGATCATTGCCAGTAGTAGGTTGTATGAAAGTAATGTCTTTTTGATTATCTCATTTAATAGAATATACAGAAATATTGTAACAATTGGCTCAGGGACCCATACCTTCTACCTCCAGCAGCCAATCCTTCCAAAAGGCAATGGTCCTGGCTTCCAACCGGCTTTGATTTGATCCTGGCAGGGATCTACAGCTGGCCTGGAAAAGCCCCACGATGTCACTGGCCTTCAGGGATGTTGTGTCCTGAAGGAAGATTTTCTCAAAAGCTTGAGGGTGTGAGGTGACTTCCTCCAGGACACCAAGAGTACCCAGTCCTTCTTTGAATCTGAAAAGAAAAATCACAATGTGAATCAAGAGTACCTGTACTGTTACTCCAATACTGTCATGGTGTACTTCAATGTTCTAATTAGTGTGGAAGAAATAATAATTGAACTGAAGGTGAAACACATTTGAGAAAGTTACACAAGTATGAGTAGAACACAAAGGGTCACGTAAACTTTGCTGCAGTTGTTAAATACCTTTTTCTGCTTGTAATACAAGCACAGACAACTTACTGTTGGAGGGCTGAATGTATTCGCCCCTCACAGTAAAACTGGAGCACAGCCTCCATCAGCTCCTTCCTGTGCTCCAAGGACTGGAGGTGGCGTAGAGCACCCATCAGAGCCAACTCTTCCACAGTTTCATTGACGGCCTGTCTGGCATCGTCAAGTGTTTCTGCACTGCCTATCTGAAATTATAACAAGACTAGGTTAAAACCTACTTAGCTTCACCCGACCAATGGTGTAACTTTATCACTCAGTCAGTCAGTTACAGACGTTCGGGTTTGTAGTGCTGGACCCACTATTTCAAAACAAAAGGTAAGACCCTATTAGACGTGTGTAATGGTTTCTAACTTGCTTTCTCCAGTTTGGTCCTTAGACCATGGTCTACCACTTCCTCAATGGTTGCTGGGCCAGATGGTAGACCAAAGACTTGGCTGAAAAGCCTTTTTGAGAAAAAGTTGGGTGACACGCCCCCCTGGATCAGGTAAACAGCCAACATTTGGCCTACAATTCGATAAGTGTTGTTGTGAAGGGCTTAAAAAGGAAAAGAAAAAAATACATTAGATAATTGATCATAGTAATGTCAAAATAAAGCTGTGTTACACATCTTTTTCTGACGTTGAAAAAATAATCTCATTTGTACAGCTTTTTTAATGAATAACAAATCAATTATGTCTGTTCCTTGTGTTTAAACATACCAACACTGTCGAGTGCCAAGGTCCGTTCCTCTAGAGGCCCTTCAAATATTTGGTGCTGCTGGAGCTTTCTCATTTGGAGTCTGCAAAACTCCCTGGTAGGCCCGCCATCATCTATGGCCCCTTCTCCCTGACCATCCTCATCAATAAAAACAACGTCCAGTTTTGACTCGGGGTCAAAAGCTAGCCGTCTGAAGGCTCTTAAAGCGCAATCAAATTCTTCATTACGAAGAACATTTATTTGATTGGCTGTGGGAGCAAGATGCTGAACCCTCAACTTCAGAGTCCTGAGTATGGCAGCAATGTCTAAAGGTCTATATGGAGAAAGAAAAATAGGGGCAGAAGTAACATTTCTTTACTCACATGCACACGCACAAACACAAATTTTAGTTCTGCAATGTTTATTACACACGCTATTGTAGGCTGTAATGTATTTACTATATTTTGAATTATTTTTTCTGTACAGCTTGGAATGACGTAATTATATTATATCATAATAATTAATATGTTATATGATAGTAGTATTATGTTATTTGTATAATACAACTACTTATGTCCCAAATAATGACATGTTCTCTTCAGAAAATGTGTGCAGGTGTAAAAGCCCTGAAAAGGTAGTGAAAGATGCATGGACACAAACTTTCCTCAGATCATATGTACTGACTGAAAGGAGGAAACGGGGTGTCCCTTAACGTAGCTCAACAGCTCTACACTCCCCCTGCTGGAGCCCTCTGGAAACTACTCCTTCTCTCACTACCTGATGCCTTATAGAAATTATTCCATCTGTCACACGGGTACTTACTCTTCAATATCCTCCCGGTCCGGGCTTGATGGAGTGGAGGAGATATATAAGAGACTGTGGGGTGGAGAGGGAGCAGGGGAAAAGGTGGGGGCTGTGGTGAGTAGAGAGAGAGCAGGGGAAAAGGTGGGGACTGTGGTGGGTGGTGCAGCTGGCGTTTGTTCTATGGAGGAGTTTGACACAATATCCTGAAATTAATTGATAAACAATGTTAACATACATGTGAAGGTTCATTTTTGGCTGTGTGCCATGGGTCAGAATGTAGAACATATTTATACAATATTAATACTGTAAATGTAATGATGCTGACGCACACCAAAGGCACTCACCTCTACTGCATCCCCCGACATCCACAGAATGTACAAAGTACACGGTGCAGTGATACCATTCTCTGTGATTGAACCTCTTCGGGTGCTTAGGAGTGAGGTAGGGGACATAGCCTTCTGAAGGGAAAATATTTCACTGGCCATGTCTTCACTGCCTGCAAAGGCAACTATATCCTGCAAAGTAAAATTTCAATCAATGCTTGCTGTGAAGTGGCAGGCCGGAAGCGATTGGGAGGTGACCCGTGGCCGGGAGGGTCTCACGGTACCGCGATTAAGTTTGAATCATTATTGTTTGCTGATCAATTTTCTTTCTATGTATGGTCATTGTCTATGTCTTTGTCTATCTGCGTTAGGTTTTAATATTATATCCTAATTAATATAGCCATTAATTAGGATAATTAAGTAAGCTATAATTCAATTATTATTATTGTTATGATTATTATCGATTAATTAATCAATTAATTAATGTATTTATTTATAATTGACTAAATAATAAATAATTAACTAATTAATATAACCAATATCATTCACTGTTGCATCAATTCTGAAATTTCTTGTGCACAACGACAAGGCCTCACTGACAGGATATTCCAAATTTGAAAGCAATCCGTCAAAAAACATATACTCCACAAGCGCTTGAATACGCCAATGTTTAACCCAGTTTTAATATGTGAAAAAGATACTTAAAAATCTCCTTCTCTGTCATGGGTTAGGTTAGGGTTAGTGTTATTAACCCTTGTATGGTGTTCGAGTGGCAGTAGTAGCAGTGACAAAAGATCGTAGCACCGCGACCAGAAGTCCGGTTTCCCTACTTCCGGTCACGACGCTATATTGTGAAATAGGTCTATCCTATGTAGGGTTTCCCCTCAGAAACTGATGAAGTGGTAGCACCCAATTTTAAACGCCTTTAGACGTCTAAAGGCGAATGTCGAACTAGACGTTTTGGTCCTTTTGGCCTTCCATACACCAAGCGCTCGAAATGCTATTGCGTGCACATGAGTTACACATTTTTGATTAATTTGTGAGTACAACATAAGTGTATATACAGAGAGCCAGCACAGCAGACCTCTGTCTCACTGACTGTCCCTTCACTTCCTTTCGCCTACACACAACAAACAGTGCTGTCCATGGTTCTCAACAACAACAGCAGCAATATCTGTTGTTCTGAAACAACAGCTAAGCGACAGTCACATGTATCCTGGCCAATAATTTAGTTGTTTTTGCTATTTTTCTATAGATACATGAAGCTGAAACAGAGGGGGCAAAAAATACAACTGAGGGGACTGAGCCCCCTTAAGCCCGAATGCTTCTCAGTTGATAAATATGGGTTAGTTTACTAGATTAGGATATCACTCACCATGTGTTCGCTATAGTAGAACCTTATTAACACGTGGATGCAGTGAGCTACCAAGTGCACCAACTGTACACTGACAATTAAGGACTAAACCATAAAATCAATATTAACTTTTAACCATCAATTTCTTCACCATAATAAAGCCTATGGTGAACGCATAGGTAGGCTATCAACACGTAACTGGGTACGTCTTAATCCAAGTATACCCACCAACTCATTCAACAACACCGTTAGCTATCCCCTAAATTAAAAAAGAGCCAGCTGTTTATATATGTGTTTTCTTTTTTTTCTAAAACAGTCAGTAACTCCATTGTCTATGGGTTTGCTCTCTTACATTCTAAATTAATCATGTTCATGCATTAACCTTGGACCTTTATTCTAATAAACAATGCAAATATTAGAGTAAAATGATTAATTAACCTTTGTTTCCCTAAAGGTTCGATATCTTGGCCGGGTAACCGGTTTCTTCGCTTTCTGGATCAACCGGTGAGATTGAGTTTCGCTCTGCAAACAACCTGCACAGAAAATAAAAATAATAACTATTCACCCTCAACCTGCAGCAGGACACGCTAAAAAAACGTTTTAGTCCTCGTTTCCTTGTCGTCTGTCAGTAAGCAACCCGAAACAACAGCGGAAGGGTCTTGGTAAACAAAACAGCTGATACTGATAACCCTTATTAATATATTATCAAATTTGATGATACTATTTAGGACATAACACTATTGTGTGGTGGCGCTCTCATTGCATCATATCAGCGCTGTATAGTGGAAAGACCTTAACTTTAGGCTAACTGAAATACATGTTGCTCATTGCTGTGTTGCTGCACCTCTTACCTGGACAACCCATGGATCCTGTATTTACTGTTTATCAGTGTGCAGTGTGCTGCTGCTGCTGACTTTGCATTCCCCGAAAACCCCAATAAGTCCCTGACCAGCTTACATTGTTTTGTTCTCAAAACATTCTTTAAAAAATGACCAGCTGGAGACACTTGGATTTTTTATTTTTCATTAAAACAAAGCATGTTTGTGTGAAAGCATGTAGTCGTATGCATCCTCATACAAGCACCCACAGCACCTTTTGCCCCAGATACTCTGTTTGTGAACAACTGCCTAAATGTGTTTTATTTGTTTTATGAAAAGGAAGGCTGTAATTGTAAAGTGTTGTCAATAAGTGTGTGGATTACATGTGTAAACTGCTGAAATAAAAGTGGAGTAGACTGTACAAAGTGTGTTTTTGATTATTATGAGCATTTAAAGGCCCCATGAAATGAAACTGACTTGACATATGAATTTATTTGTTTATATGAGGATAAAAATGATGAAGACCAAAAATATTCATATTTCTTACACTGGTGTTGTAAACATACTGTGTCAAATGTTTTATTATCAAAGGAAAGTCAGAGCACAGTCATTGTTCACAAGGAAGTCAAAGTCTACAGACACAGGTCTTCATCTCATTGCTGCCAATAAATTAAATTAATACAAATAACACATTCTTGACATTTGTGTTTTATTTAGGAAAAACATTTTTATTTCCATTAGACAAAACTGTCAAATTCAAACTTTTTTTTTTTTATTATTGGCAAAACCTTTTTTATAGATATGCTGATTTCATACAATTCTGCCATTTAGCTCAGTGGAAAATAGATAATAATATTAATAATTTGTTTCTGATATTATCTAAATATCATTTAATATAGTTCACTGAAATACTGTTTGTAAGCCTACTTTTTTAATTAAAGGCTGGTGATCTAATTAGTATTTCTAGTAGAAATAATCTGTTAGCAAAACCATTTCAGAACAAATACATCAGTGGATCTGAGTGGATCAATGGACAATAATGTCTGTACTGCAAATATTGTGAGACTTTGTATTCAAGCAGCAAAACTGATGATAAACTTTACTGGACAGAAAATGTTTAATATTTGATTCATTTGAATTTGGACTGAAAAATGTCCCGACAGCTCTGATGGGGCTGGATTCATCCTGAGGACGGCTTCTATGTTCCAAATGTTTTTACTGGATAAACCTGGAATCTGTGTGAAACAGCAAAAGCCCTGAAAGTCAAATACAGTTAGATTCTGACTGATCCTGTCACAGGGAACGCTGTGCCACGTGCGTAAAATGCGCACAGCACTTGGTGACGCGCGTATCGATCCTGCTGCTGTGTGGTGACTACAAGTATTTAATAAAGTCAGAGGAGAGAAAACTACATATGAACAGTTGTGGGGAACAAACAGAACATCAGCACTGACGTTTCCGCAAAAACACGGATTATATTTAGTGACATGTGAACGACATTAAAGGTGAAACTCGTGAATCTAACTGGTTACAGACTCTGTCTTACTCGCATTAAAACTTGTATTTTTACAGCCATTTTAAACTGTAATGGAAGCAAAACTGTAGAGAAAAGTCAAAATGAATTAATTAATAAAGAGTCAAAATTCAACATCAAATATTTTTGTGATTGTGGAGAGGTCTGTGCGCGCGCCCCTCTGTTAACTAACGCCACACAAATTGCCTTTTGCGCTCTTTCTAATGTTTATGGACCAATGCCCATAAAAGCGTGAGGACTGGCAAACCTGAGATATAGACTGAGTGAAAATCAAGAATACTCTGTGAACAGTTTATAATAATGAGCTTACAATGTAGTTTTTATGTCAACATGTTGCAAAAGCCTGCATACATATAGTCACCCCCACGAGGAGCTGTTCATAGAAAGACTGAAGCAAACTTGTAGCAGACAATAAGACAGAGGACGCAGTCAGAGCTCTACATGTCTTCAGAGTCAGATCTGGACTTGATCTCAGGTCTTTTGCAGGTTGGTTGGATGAAAGTTGAAATCACAGAGGTGAGATGTGACTGTAAAAACACACGTGTACAAAATGGACTCCGAGGATTCCATGGTTGCTATGTGTTGTCTCCAGGTGCATCATTTATATATGATCATCATTTAAAAACAAACAAAGCCTCTCACGGTCAACAACAGTTTTTCACAAGATTTCACAAGTTTCACTCGACGATTTCTTCAAAATCACCGCTTCTACTGAGAACTTCTTCCGCCCTGACAACAACTAAAGACTCACTGAGACCGACGACAGCAACACAACAAACTTCCATCATGGAAAATGTGAGATTTGAACATTTTGAAAGTCTATGGTGTTTTCTATGGATTTTACCGTCGAGGCTTTCAGAAGCCTCAAAGTTTGCTGATGTTTTGCCAACATGCTCTGCCATGAACACCCCCACCCCGGGGGTCACATGGTACAGAGAAAATACTGAATGGGAAATCAGGATTAATTAAATGAAGGGGGAAAAGCACCTGTTTAGTCCTACGCATGCGCGTGTTGTACACAGAGTAGGAGGGGGTCATTACTTGACTGTAATGATGCACACTGTCAGTACTGGACTGTATTCATAAAAGCAAATAAATGACTGAAATGAGCATAAAATAATTTAAATCACATTCCACACATGCCAGCTCTCAGCGGGGATCAATAGTGATATTGTGAATTTAAGTGAAGCAATAAGTACAACTGTGAACAGCAGATGTGTAACTTTACATTTTCGTACATTACATGGTGAAATACTGGTTTGCAGTTATTTAACTGGAAATGTATTTGAGAATATGCAGAACTAAAGCTACCAACTGACAGATAGGGTCCTCAATGTGGGTCCCCCTTTAATAACCTGTCCTTGAGGCCCTGTCTTGAAGAGGGCCCCTGTGTCAAACTCTAGTGTTAAGACCTTCATTAAAGCAGGAGCCACATATTATTGCAGCACAGAAAAACTGTACAAACTGCACAGAGTGTGTCAGGTACAGGAGTTAGTAGGGGCCCAGCAGCTCATTATTGCCCTGGGGCCTCTGGCTGAATAATTGAATAAAAAGGTTTTTGGGGGGAAATTTGTAGGAAACAACAAAGCTCCATGAATTGAAAAGGTTAAATAGACCTAGGTTAATTAGGAGAAGTTACATTTCTTGCAGGAAATAGTTAAAATGAAATCCACATTATTCAATCCCACTTGTTGCTTTTACTGTACATGTAGAGCCTCATTCTAAAATGTGTGTGTTGGTGCAGTGTGATGTGCCCATCCACCTCAGAGACCATGGCTACTGGTGGAGCAGGAGAATCTCTGCACGCCAGAAAGACGGTGCAGGGAAGCCTGAAGCCTGCAGCAAGTGTCCATCCTGCAGGAAGGACCAGGTTAGACATCTGGATCAAAACATTAAAGAAAAGGCCAAATAGTTGACTCATTCACTGCTCAAGCATCATTTGTAGAAAACAGTTTCAAAAGTTCATTTTTATTGTCCTGGAAGTGAAAATCTTCTTGCAGCCAGGTGTAAACTTTAATGGACAGAATATGTGAAGGGTCTTTGACAAAGTCGTCCTCTGTAGTTCATCTGATGCAGGTTTCTCTCCTGTCTGATTGTAAAAGTATGCTGTTAATAAGTAAGAAGTTAGCCAGAGCCTGACATCCTCTCGTGTGCTGCTGACCTTCCCCAGGAGCTGAATTTGGTCCAGAGGCCTCCATCCGCCATCGCACCTGCTGACCTGCCGGTGGTCTCAAATGTGCCCCCCAGCCCCCAGCCCTCCAGTGCTATAAACCAGCTAAGCTCCACCAACGTAAACCAAGACGCTCCTCTGATAATACACAACCGCTCAGTGGAAGAGTACCAGAAGATCTACCATGAAGTCGTAGATGACATGCTGAGGTACGTTTGTGTCAAAACTCATGACTCTTTGAATCAAATCATTATCACATTTGTCAAATCTTTCAATATATAAGATGTTCACATTATTATTTCATTTCTGCTCCTTCCACCCCTCATAGATACAAGAGCGGCCGGGTTCGTCCGTGCAGTTTAGAGCTGGGACGTCGCATCAAGCAGAAGCTGTGGGAGAGACTGGATCGTCCCATGATGACGACTTCAGCCAGTGAAGACGGTCCTGTACACGTGGACGTCTCATACGGTGATGGAGTCTATCCTCCCCTTTATCATGTTGATACTTTGGGAGAACCGAGCCCTGTGCAGCCACCACATAAACGAGCTAAGAACTCAGACTAAGACTAAAGTAGCTGTACTGCAAACAATTAAACACATTATAAGCAGTAGTAGTAGTCTTAGTAGTATAAGTAGTAGTAGTATAAGTAGTAGTAATAGTAGTTAAGTTAAGATAAGTTAGTTAAATAAGATTGCCTGTAAATATTATAGTAGTTGAAGTCGTCTTAATGGTTCAAAACTCTCACATGGTTAAATAGAACTGGGTTTTTTCCACGTCAGTGAATGCAGCCTCTGTCTCTTTAATCCATCCTCAGCCTCAACCTCCACCTGAATCCTCCGCCGGGACACAAACAGCCTCTGAGAGGCAGCTGGAGAAACATGTTCCATCCTCCACCTACAGTCTCCTCCATCCACTTTCACAATGAAACTCTGCCTTCTTACTACATCAGCCATCTGCTGCTGTAGCCTCCACCTGCAGACAGCTGCAAACAGTGCTCCATCTATAGCCTCTGCCAGCAACCTGCAGCCTCCTCCACCTGCAGATTCTGGCAGACAGCTGAAACCCAAAGCTCCACCTATAGCCTCTGCCAGCAACCTGCAGCCTCCTCCACCTGCAGATTCTGGCAGACAGCTGAAACCCAAAGCTCCACCTACAGCCTCTGCCAGCAAACTGCAGCTTCCTCCACCTGCAGATTCTGGCAGACAGCTGTGGCCTCAACCTCCACCTCTACCTACAGCCTCTGCCAGCAACCTGCAGTCTCCTCCACCTGCAGATTCTGGCAGACAGCTGAAACCCAAAGCTCCACCTACAGCCTCTGCCAGCAAACTGCAGCTTCCTCCACCTGCAGATTCTGGCAGACAGCTGAGGCCTCAACCTCCACCTCTACCTACAGCCTCTGCCAGCAACCTGCAGTCTCCTCCACCTGCAGATTCTGGCAGACAGCTGAGGCCTCAACCTCCACCTCTACCTACAGCCTCTGCCAGCAACCTGCAGCTTCCTCCACCTGCAGATTCTGGCAGACAGCTGAGGCCTCAACCTCCACCTCTACCTACAGCCTCTGCCAGCAACCTGCAGTCTCCTCCACCTGCAGATTCTGGCAGACAGCTGAGGCCTCAACCTCCACCTCTACCTAAAGCCTCTGCCAGCAACCTGCAGCTTCCTCCACCTGCAGATTCTGGCAGATAGCTGAAACCCAAAGCTCCACCTACAGCCTCTGCCAGCAAACTGTAGCCTCCTCCACCTTCAGATTCTGGCAGACAGCTGATGCCTCAACCTCCACCTACAGCCTCTGCCAGCAACCTGCACCTTCCTCCACCTGCAGATTCTGGCAGACAGCTGAGGCCTCAACCTCCACCTACAGCCTCTGCCAGCAACCTGCAGCTTCCTCCACCTGCAGATGCTGGCAGACAGCTGAGGCCTAGAGCTCCACCTCTACCCACAGCCTCTGCCAGCAACCTGCAGTCTCCTCCACCTGCAGATTCTGGCAGACAGCTGAAACCCAAAGCTCCACCTACAGCCTCTGCCAGCAAACTGCAGCTTCCTCCACCTGCAGATTCTGGCAGACAGCTGAGGCCTCAACCTCCACCTCTACCTACAGCCTCTGCCAGCAACCTGCAGTCTCCTCCACCTGCAGATTCTGGCAGACAGCTGAGGCCTCAACCTCCACCTCTACCTAAAGCCTCTGCCAGCAACCTGCAGCTTCCTCCACCTGCAGATTCTGGCAGACAGCTGAGGCCTCAACCTCCACCTCTACCTACAGCCTCTGCCAGCAACCTGCAGACTCCTCCACCTGCAGATTCTGGCAGACAGCTGAGGCCTCAACCTCCACCTCTACCTAAAGCCTCTGCCAGCAACCTGCAGCTTCCTCCACCTGCAGATTCTGGCAGATAGCTGAAACCCAAAGCTCCACCTACAGCCTCTGCCAGCAAACTGTAGCCTCCTCCACCTTCAGATGCTGGCAGACAGCTGATGCCTCAACCTCCACCTACAGCCTCTGCCAGCAACCTGCACCTTCCTCCACCTGCAGATTCTGGCAGACAGCTGAGGCCTCAACCTCCACCTACAGCCTCTGCCAGCAACCTGCAGCTTCCTCCACCTGCAGATGCTGGCAGACAGCTGAGGCCTAGAGCTCCACCTCTACCCACAGCTTCTGCCAGCAACCTGCAGCTTCCTCCACCGGCAGACAGCTTTAGCCCAACCTTCCTCCTCCAGACTCTGCAAGAAACCTGCACTGCTGACTCCACCTATGGATTTCTGCAACCAGCCGTAGCCCCAGCTCCACCTCCATCCTCTTCCAGCAACCCTGTACTGCTGCCTCCACCTGTAGGTTTGTGTATACAGATGCAGCACAAGCCTCCATCTTCAGCCCCTGCCACCAACCTGTAGCCCTCCGCCTGCACCGCCTGATTCTTGCAGACAGCTAAAGCCAAAACCTCCACCTACAGTCTCTGCCAGCAGCCTGCAATCGCCTCCTCCACCCTCTGATTATGCCAAAGAGATGCAGCTCAACCTCCATCCCCAGATCCATCCTCTTCGTCCAGACCACAGTAACCATCTGCCATGCCCTGCAACCTCCGCCAGTAACCCGCAACCCATAGCCACCACCTGCAGTTTCTGACATCCAGCAGATCTTTTACCCTCCTTCAGCCACCAACAGTAAGCTGCAGCACCAGCCTCCACCTGCAGCTCCTGCCACATATGTACAGTCTTAGCCTCCACATCCACCTACAGCAGCCACCAGCCAGCTGTGATCTCAGCCTTTACCTGCAGCTTCTGGTTGCCAGCTCCATCCCCAGCCACCGCCTTCAGCCTCTGCCAACCAGTTCCAGTCCCATACTCCACTTGCAGATTTTGACAGACACCTGCACCTCCACCCTCCATCTGCCTCTGACACTCAAATGCAGCTCCATCCTTCTCCTACAGCCTTTGGCAGCCACTATTTGTCTCTTCCTGAAAACTTCAACCAGATGCAGCTCCAACTCCCACCTTTAGTCTTCAGCACACAAACTCACACAAGCTGCTGCCCCAACTTAATCAGTATGTATGAAATGTTACATGGTTGCAATATTCAATCACTAGCACCAGGTTACTGTGTTTTTCCCAAATGTTCAGAATTAATCAATAATGTTGCTGATGTAAACTAATGACCACAACCAGTCATTAAAAGTTCAAAAAGGGAAGTGCTAAACTAGAAGAGTGGCCAGTGAAGATCTAACTGCATGTGAGAGACATAGTAACACATTTTCAGTCCTTTAATCTGTTTTGTTTTGTATCATCTCAGACAAACATGAGCTGGTCAATCAATGGTGTTCCTAATGGCATCAAACAGTCCCCGGGTCACGTACCAACCATGGTGGAGTCCAGCCTGTGTACCCTGTATGGCATGTCCCCCAGAGAGCTCATAGAACAACATGAACAAGCTGAGGTAGGTCACACAGCCTTCATTTTTTAAATGGTTTTGAACAAACTAAATAAGTTTTTTTAATATATTTAAAAATTCTCAAGCCTAGTTTGAGGGTAAATTAATAAGGTTTTATTATCCCTTCCTCCTTTTCCAGAGTCTTGAACAGCAGCGATGAATCCTCATCTTCTACACCTTATTCATCCTCCTCGTCTTCAACTTTAACCATCAACTTCTGCTCCTCTCCCAAAACTGAGATCGCCCCTTCTTGTGGGTCCTTTCACTCAAAACCCAGGTTTAAGCCCACCCCAACAAGTCCCTGACCTTTGACCTCTCTATTGCAGGGAGGCAAGAGAAAACAGAACTCCTTTAAGGGGATCATTCAATTATCACCCTACATTATTTTGTTCTCAACTAATTTATTAAAAATAGTCCAGCTGAAGACACTTTTATGTTTTATTTGTCATTAGAAAGAAGCATTTTTGTGTGAAAGCATGTAGTTGTATGCATCCTCATACAAGCCCCCACAGCACCTTTTTGCCCTAGATACCCTCTGAAGAACTGCCTAAATGTCTGTGTTTTATTTCTGTTTTGACTTTAAAGACTGTAATTGTATAAAGTGTTGTCAACAAGTGTGCGGATTACATGTGTGAACTGTTGAAATAAACGTGGAGTAGACTGTACAAAGGGTGTTTTTGTTTATTAGACCCCATTGAATATGAAATAGTGGCCACAAGGAACATACAGGTAAAATAAGATACAACTTTATTAATCCCAAGGGACATTTCTGTGCCGCAGTCGCAATGGTCTTCATCTCATTACTGCCTCTTCATGTTTGATCATCACTTCTTCTACATTTAACCAGTTACTACTGTTAGCTGCCATCTCAGCACAACATTATGACTAACTTTAATACCAATTTATGATCTGAAACAGACTAGCTTACTTCCATTATAAAAATAATACTGCTGCATTACTGTCTAGCTACCTGCAGCATTGCATAGTAAACACAGAATAAAATACATTTTTTATTTTTTTATATATTTTCTTTAGGTTGACAGAGAATAAATGTTAATGTTCTCTTGATGGCACTTTTCTGACTTGATGCACAAGGAATGCGGTTGTAGTTACTGATTGTCACCATTAGAGGAAAGAAACACTTCAGCGTGGAGCATCAAGTCACACCATTGCACCATAATTATCATATATATATAATATAAAGTACTCAGTAATACACATATAATCAGTCAAGATCTAAAATACCAATAATGTTTTTATTTTCAAAAAGGTAGTGTATCACTAGCCAGTAACTGTTTTTATGACGTCACTTCCGCCCTCCTCGCGGCAGTAAACATGGCGAACGGCTAACGAAGTCGTCTTGTTTGCATTCAGTCCTGAAGGCTTTGGATTTCTCTTTCAGAGCTTAAACAATACGTTTTACTTTACTTTTGGTACACATAGGTGCGCGTGTAGGGCGTTGCGCTCTACAGGTTTTACTTGAATAAAAGGTAAAGTCAAGTTTTGCCCCCTTTGCTGCTACCGATGCTAACGTGGCCCTAGCTACAAGTGCAAGCTAACGTTACCGGCTAGCTTACCAGCCAAATGCTGCACGACTGCATGAGATTTAGATATCTATCACAGGGGATTTTACTGGCTTTACAGTGCTTACTAGCCACTTAAAACATCCGTTGCGTTTGATTACGCTGTATCTAACAGAGAGAGATTCTGGATTGACTTAGCTTGTTCATTATTCATGCGTTCACTGTCAACTTTGTTAACTCGTTAGCTTACAGTGGCTAACGGTCACACTCAACAAGGCGTGCAGCGTTTGTTTTTCAAATAAGGGTTATATTCCCAAATAGCTACACTTTTACTAATAACGCTATCAAAATGTCAATTATATGTATTAACAGTTAACGACTAACGTTATAGTTATCAGTAGTAGAGTTAACTAAATGGAACGGACCATCCTCTCAAAGATGCTCTATCTACCAGGCACATCCTTGCATTGATTGTGAAATGCAAATATGAAGTGAAGATGTGCATAGCTTTCCAGCGGATATTCCTGCTTTCATTTCATCTGTCATCATTGCTAGGATTTTACTTGGCAGGGTGAAGGAGACGCACCGGCAAGATGGGGCGACGTTCAACCTCCTCCACCAAGAGTGGGAAGTTTATGAACCCCACCGACCAGGCCAGTAAGTACCGACCATAACCAAGAGCTGGTTCCTCTGGCACCGACATGCTGGAAAACATTATCTGTCTATTGTTGTCAGATGTCAGAATGATAACTAGTGTATACTTCTTCTCTACCTTCCCTACAGGAAAGGAGGCCAGGAAAAGGGAGTTAAAAAAGGTACTCATCTTGACACATAAGCTTCACTTTTAATCTACTCTTTCATCTTTTGATATAACAATGTGCTTCATTTGTAAATGCTCCTACTAGAACAAGAAGCAGAGAATGATGGTGAGAGCGGCGGTGCTGAAGATGAAGGACCCCAGACAGATCATCAGAGACATGGAGAAGCTGGATGAGATGGGTGAGGGGGCTGAATGTGTATGTTGCTGTTGAACTGGCTTTTGTGCAGTTAGAAATTGGTCTGTACATATGTTCGTTCTCTTACTGTAAAATTAGAAGGGTAGTCTTGCTTTTAAAGGATGTTCATGTTTTTCAGGATTTTTTTATCTGTACCAAAAAAATCATAATTTTCTAAATTTCACAAATAAAAATAAAGCTCTTCTGTAACACCTTCAACAGAGTTCAACCCAGTTCAGCAGCCCTTGCTGAATGAGAAAGTGTTGAGGGACAAGAGGAAGAAGCTACGTGAGACATTTGAGCGCATTGTCCGTCTGTACGAGAGAGAGAATCCCGACACCTACAAGGAGCTCCGTAAACTGGAATTGGACTATGAGACCAAACGAGGGCAGCTGGCTCTCTATTTTGACTCAGTCAAGGTGTGTTTCTGTGTGTGTTTTTGGATGCATTTGCATGTTTTTTATTTACAGTATTTCACGCCATGGATTTGTATAAATTTACGTTTGAATAAGAGGATGTAGTATGCACACTGTCATAAAAAATACAGCAATATGA
Source organism: Macquaria ambigua (assembly GCA_008360985.2). Classification (NCBI taxonomy): domain Eukaryota; kingdom Metazoa; phylum Chordata; class Actinopteri; order Centrarchiformes; family Percichthyidae; genus Macquaria; species Macquaria ambigua. The sequence goes on along the minus strand of VMKM01000647.1, from coordinate 108,782 downwards.
AAATGATTTTGGTTGCAGGCACAAAGCTCCATAGCGGGGAATTTAATTTAAACACAAAGTTTTTTTTATCAATCTTGACCCATTGGGGTTGAAATATTGGCATCAAATTCAGGAAACTAATTATTTGGAAGCACCAACATGTTTGTGTCTTTTTCTTCACTTGCTGAAATCTATTCACAGTATGTTGAGCTTCAACTCTTAATACTCTAGTTCCTTTACATTGCTTAGGCTTTGTGGTGACTCTGTTTACTATGTATATCATGTGTTTTATGTCCTCTTTTTCAGAATGCGGAATCAGTGGAGGTTGACAGTATCCCTTTACCAGATATGCCTCATGCCCCCTCCAATATCCACATCCAGGACATCCCACTACCAGGGGCTCAGCCTCCCTCCATACTGAAGAAGAACTCCTCTTTTGGGTAGGCATTAACTTGTGTATGTTAAAGGGTTCTGCAGGTAAACTCGGTATATGATGCTGATGAGAATTACTGTGCCAGGTAATTCTTTTTTGTGGATATTCTGTTTTTGTGGATCTCTCAGTAAAGGAACTTTGTCGTCATCCTCTGGACCGGTTTTGGCAACAGTGCCAGGCGTGCCTCGTTTACCTCCAGGGAAGAAGCCCCCTGGGCCCCCACCTGGACCCCCACCTCCACAGGTCCTGGCGCTGTACGGCATTCCTGCTCGACGAGGTTACGGCACAGACATGGGTAACGCACAGACTGTTCTCATAATAACTATATTTCTGACTGCAAATTTTCCTTTTAATTATTATAGGACTTTTCTTTTATAGTTGTTGCCCTTACTTTTTTTTATCCTGAACAGAGCCTTCCATTCCTGGTTTTGAAAAAGATTCTGCCATGGAGTTGGGAAGAGATCAGGACAGTGGCAGTGAGAGCGACAGAGATCGGGATGATGTGGACGACGACGAAAGCGACTCAGAGGAGGACAGCGAAGAAGAGCGAGATGAAGGGGGAGACGGTGACCAGAGAATAAGTGTGGACAGGCAGGATGATGAGAGGGAAAGAGAGGAGGATAGAGACAGAGCTGAAAGACATGCTGGTGAGTGTTTCAAAAGCGCTTCTGCATATTTTTGCATGTTCTCAACTTAAAACACACATACTTCATTTTATTTATGTACTAGTGGTTTCTGTTCTTCTGTATTTTATATTACAGAAATATTACGGGTTTAGGTGTGATGATGCAAAATTGCACTATTTTCATAACAGTTTTAAGAAACTAGCATGTCCATTTCCCAAACAATCAGTTGTAGTACTTTGGGTTATTACAGAGAATTATGCTGTTATTTGTCAAAAGCAACAAAAGTGATACAGGACTGGTGGCACTCTGCAATGCACAGTGAAAACGGATACAGATTAGAATTTGTGTTCTTGCACTAATATATTCTTTTAATAAATGTGTTAATGTCCAACTACTTTAGGTCGCATTGTACGTTTCGCGGACGTGCCCTCAGAGGCACCAGGTGAAGGAAAGAGGAAGAAAAAGAGGATGGTGAAGAGGACCAAGGCCATTACCCCCCTGCAGGCCATGATGTTGAGGATGGCAGGTACTGTAGTATTCTAGTGTCTTTGCTGCATACGTACTAAACTAGTACACCTTAATTTCTATTTCTGATGACATGATACAATACATGTTTTGTTTTTTTTTGTCTTCAGGTCAGTCAGTTCCTGAAGAGGAGGAAGAAGAAGAGGTAGAGGAGGAATACACAGATGAATCAGACAGCTCAGACATCGAGGATAGGGGACCACCAGGGGACAATCAGCCCCACCTTATGGCCAATCAGCGTCTACCCCCTCCTGCTGGGCCAGTGGGTCATCAAGGGCCTCCACACTTGCAAGGTCCACCGATGGCTGGACCTCCACCTTTGGGTCCTCCCCCAGCTCCTCCAATGAGGCCTCCTGGTCCACCCTCTGGCCCGCCTCCTGGCCCACCACCAGGTTAGTTAAAACATTTATTAGCTGGAATACTATGCTCCAACTCTGAACTGGACACCAGAATAAATCCCTGAACCTGTTGTTTTGAGGATGTGCTGGTTGTGCTCATATGTACACTCTGCATCATTTAGATGATATATTCTGTTATCTTCAGGTGCTCCTCCTTTCTTGAGGCCTCCTGGTATACCTGGAGGCATGAGGGGTCCAATGCCTCGTCTTCTGCCTCCTGGACCTCCACCAGGTCGGCCACCAGGCCCTCCACCAGGCCCCCCTCCTGGCCTCCCACCAGGCCCCCCACCACGAGGACCCCCTCCCAGACTACCACCCCCGGCACCACCAGGTAGGCATATGTGAACGTATAGTGTATGAAGGCACACATCTGTTTGAAGTACTTTCAATCAATAGGTAAACCGTGCGTGTATATACTGTATCTGTGTGTGTGTGCACACATGCTGAGCAGACATGATGTAATTCTTTGTCAAAATGTATATTTATTTTAAATGCCATTGCTGCAAACTTAAGGCAGTAAAAATAGACTTCTATACATCATTAAATATAAGTAAGCAAATCTATGGCGTGGCGAAGAAGAATGTCTCGTACATTCCTCATCAAAATACATCTGTCTTGTGTCTTTTTACAGGTATCCCACCTCCTCCCCCAAGAGCAGGAGGGCCCCCGCGTCCACTTGCCCCACCACTCTCCCTCTTTCCTCCACCACTCAACTCCAACGTGCTCAGTGCTCCTCCCAGCATTGTCCAGCGACAGAAAGGCTCAGGATCCAACCAGGATGGTTCACAGAGCAACCTGCCGCCCCCTGCCATGCCCATGACCATGCGACCGGGTGTCATGCAGATGCCTCCTCCGCCAGGGACAGCTGCCGCCCCCACGGTCACCAATCCTGGCAGCAACCCCTCCAGCCACCACCACACAGCCACCATCGAAAAGCGACCCAACATCACCTCTGTCGCAGCAGCTGGAGGCAACCTGGCGGCGGGTGCTGGCTCTGGTGGGGCCACCATCTCTGCCAAACCTCAGATTATCAATCCAAAGGCAGAGGTCACCCGCTTTGTGCCCACGGCACTGAGGGTGCGTAGGGACAAGAGCGGAGCAATGCCCGGGGCAGCACCTGGGCCTCTGGAGAAAGCAGGGGGTGGTGTTGGAGGAAGGAGGGGAGATGAAGGCATGGGAGGTGGACAGGGGCAGAAACAGCAGGCAACAGCTGCTCATATGGGTTTGGTCAACCCAGCCCATATGGGTGCTGTGTCTCAGACCAACATGAAGACTAAGGACCAGGTGTATGAAGCCTTTATGAGGGAGATGGAGGGACTCCTCTGAGACTCGAGGGCATTGGGGCGGATGTTCAGTGGGGCGTTCTTAACAAAAGGAGTGTATTTGTTTTCTATGTTTTCTGTGCAGAGTTATAGAGTTAGCTGTCTTCAAGGCAGTCAACTAGATCAGTTTCTCTTTAGTAAACCAAGGAAAGGCTGCTACACTCTCAGCACTGGTCTCAGCAGGCTCATTGTCACTTGATCTGGACTATTATTTGTTGTATCAAAGAGAATATGATGTAAGAAATGTGATTATATATGTAATTGGAAACATTGAAATTGGTTGCTATTCTACTAGGTGACTCATAAAAAGAACACTATTCTCTGCACTGAAAACCTTTTTTGCCAGAGACTACCACGTGCTTTTTATCCTCCAGTATGTTTTTTTTTTTTTCCAACAGCTCAGTTTTTCCTCCAGCCAGCCATTTGTGATTTGCCATGACCAGAAAAAGCATTTTGTATGATTTTATGACTGTTTATTTCATTGATCTCCTAAACATGTTAGGTGTGGAATGTTTGAGATATGTCTGAAACTGTTTGATCTGCAGCTAAATAAAAACGTCAAAAACTGTTTTTACCTTGTGTTTCAGTGTGATGTAATAAAGGAGACAATATCAGCAACACAAGGGAAAAATAAGTATAATATATCATAACAATTAATTTCAGGATGCTTTATATCTGGGAAAAGATTTAACAAAATTTCCCTAGTCAGAAATGTAAATTTCCTGATGATTTTTTCCTCAAACCCAGTTAATACACACAGTATTTAATTTTGGTGACTTTAGTGATTACTTCTTTTCTGATTACTATCTTTTTTCGTGTTTTTTTCAGCTAGGTGTTTTAGGTGGTGGATATTTCGTTTATACAATCTGACAAACAAGGACCTATTCAAAACAACAATTCCCATCACACATTGCGGCTTACGCTTGAACATGTTTCCGCATCTGCGCATTGCGGTGCTGACGACACGTTGGGGCGAAAAGCATGGCGGACGTTGAGGAAAGCGTGAAGCCAAACACAGATGAAACACTCGAAGGTTCGAGTAGTGGTGATGAGAACAGTCACGTTAATAATGGCGAAAATGATGAGGCAGTGAAGACCTTTAAGGATTTGGTAGGTTTATCTCAGAGAGCGCAGAAGAGACGTAATTTTAGCAACATAAACAAGCAGCAGCATAGCAGTTTGAGCTAGCTAAACTAAGCTAGCCCCATCTGTATTTTAATCGTATGAAATATGCCTGGTATCTGACAACGTTTAAAAAACTGTTGTGATTTGGTAGCAAAATATTGTCTGCACCTTACGGAGGTCTCTTCCCGGTGTCTTGGCTGTCCACAGGGTGTTACTGAGGTTCTCTGTGAGGCTTGTGATCAGCTGGGATGGAAGAGTCCAACAAAGATTCAGGTGGAAGCTATACCTGTAGCTCTGGAAGGTGAGTGATCACAGTAACCTCTTTCTGTCAGCTGACTCCATCAGAGAAGGTTGCTGTCGGTGCCACTGTGTTTTCAGTGCAGCCCATCAAATGAGCTTACACTAAAAACCAGTGGTGGTGGAAGAAGCATTCAGATCTTTTATATAAATAACAACACCACAGTGTATGAATACTCCATTACAAGTAAAAGTCCTGCATTCAAAATGTTACTGAAGTAAACGTACAGAAGTATTATCAGCTATATGTGCTGAAAGTCATCATGCAGTAGAATGAGCCCTATCAGTATTACATTATTATATAGAGTATTATATTATTGTATTAGTATTATTACTGATGCATTGACATTTAAGCAGCATGGTAATGTTGTAGCTGGCTGTAATGGAGATAGTTCTACCTATTTATATACTGTTGGGAGGTTTAATTAACTGTATAGTGCATCATGTTTTATATGCTTATAGGTTATGTCAGCAAAGTAACAATTAAGTATACCTGCCAAACAAATGTGTGAGCAAAAAGTACAGTATACCTCCGGAAAAGTAAGGGAGTAGAATTAGAAAGTAAAATAAAATGGAAATTCTCAAGTAAAGTGCAATTACTTCCAAATTGTACAGAAGTAAATGTACATAGTTACTTTCCTCTGCTGCTCAATAGACATAACTTCTATGACGTCTATCTGTTCCTTCTTGAACTGCAGGGAGGGATGTTATTGGCCTGGCAGAGACAGGTTCAGGAAAGACGGGGGCCTTCGCTCTGCCCATCCTCCAGTCACTGCTGGGCTCCCCCCAGAGGCTTCACACCCTCGTCCTCACCCCTACCAGGGAGTTGGCATTTCAGATCTCTGAGCAGTTTGAGGCCCTGGGCTCCAGCATTGGTGTTAAGTGTGGTACGTGTCCATTAAAAGGTTAACTGCTTTGCAATGATGCAGATGACTTTCTGTGGTTCTGTACCTAAAACATGTCTCATTTCTGTTGCAGCTGTTATAGTTGGAGGTATCGACATGATGTCCCAGTCTTTGGTGTTGGCTAAAAAACCACACATAGTTATAGGTAAGGCCATAAGTGAAACTATGATCAGTGTTTTTTTTTAAACAGATGTCAAACTGTGGCACATCAACAGTTAATACATGGTCTTTCAATGTGTGTTTGTATATTTGCTTATGCTGAACTGATGTTGTGATGGTTGTCTTCATTATAAATGTATCTTATTTATACATTTTCATTTTGTTTTTTCAAATGGTGTCCAACATTTAAATTACCCATACTACACTGTAAGTCCCTATTTAATCTGACCAACTCTCAAAAAAAGCACAAGGATCCATTTTGTATTGAAATGAACCATGTTGGGTCAAATCGCCTTATAAGAAAAGTTGAAAGGAAGTGTCAGATCAGAAATTGTACAGTGGGAGCAGTAATACCTCACTTCACTTTATTACACTTTATTATCTACATAAACTTTTCACACTGTGTATGAATCACCCATAACTCAAGCCTCAAAATTATAATAGTTTTTTCCAGTCGTTTCAATATTCAACAGTGATAACTGACAACTGATAATTTTAGCTTTAATGTGATGAAGTGAATCAAATGTGTTTACAGCCACACCTGGTCGGTTGATAGACCACATGGAGAACACAAAGGGCTTCTCCCTACGAGCTCTGAAGTTCCTGGTCATGGACGAAGCAGACAGAATCCTCAACATGGACTTTGAGACTGAGGTACTTAATAGTACCAGTTTCTCCCTACATTTTGATTAATGTTGTAATGTTCTCTGTATTTAACATGAAGAAACATAATCACTTATATTCCTTAAATATTCCTTTATTTTACTTGGAACATTGCAACAGAAATACAAAAAAAACGTCTGACACTATGACCTCTAACTACCTTTTCTTTCTTTTGTCAGGTGGATAAAATCTTAAAGGTGATTCCCAGAGAGAGACGCACCTTCTTGTTCTCTGCCACCATGACCAAAAAGGTAGACGAACACTTACCAATACTGAGAAGGCTTTTAATCAGGCCTAGATGACACAGTATGTGAGTTGTAGTGTCTATAGTCCTGCTTGGTTCTGTGCTACTGGTTGCTAGTGCTGCAGGTTTACCAGGAAAGCTAATAAGCTGATATAAAAGCAGTACACCACTTTGAAGAGCATGTTTTTTCTCTTCCTCTGATGTGCTTTCATTTGGTTTACAGGTCCAGAAACTGCAGAGAGCAGCTCTGAAAGATCCTGTGAAGTGTGCGGTATCCACCAAATACTCTACAGTAGACAAACTGCAGCAATACTACGTCTTCATACCATCGAAGTACAAGGTAGGGCACACAGAAATGCACATTCTCATTTCATGTTTTAATGTCTGAAACCAAATTCTGCAAGCTGTCCATCCTCTGTAGCCAGAATCCCCCAATCACCTTTGTAATGGTATTTATATAAAGGAGTTTGTAACGCCGCTTTGTGCTTGTGTTTGCTTTGTGGCAGGACTGTTACCTGGTGTCCATCCTGAACGAGCTGGCCGGCAACTCATTTATCATCTTCTGCAGCACGTGTAACAATGCCCAGCGGGTGGCGCTGTTGTTAAGGAACCTGGGCATCACTGCTATCCCTCTTCATGGCCAGATGAGTCAGGTAGAGCTTCAGAGGAACACACACACACACACACACACGCACAGTTCTCAACTCTGAGGCCTTCTCTCACACTCACGCTTCCTGGAATCCAGTTGTCCTCTGAGCGTCAGACATTAGCATTGATAATAATGCTATACACTGAATTGTAATGGTTTGATGACAGTGAAGTATCTGTTTGCAGTCTTCTCTACTGACAAACCATAAATCAACCAAAATCATTCATAAGGCCTGTCATTATAGTGCAGAGATGTCCACTGCTCTGCCTGCAGCATACAGTAAAAATTATAGTGTTGAATAATCGATTAGTCAGTCGGCAGAATATTCAGCTGTTTTGTTCAATCATAAGTGACCTTCACTGGTTCCAGCTTCTCAAATTCAGGTTTTTTTCTGGTTAATTCTAAAAGTCTTCTTTGGCCCTATTCGCACGGGACTAGTATTACCTGGGGACTTCTAGTAACTTGTAATAATTGTGGAGGTTGTCTGTGATCTTAATCCCGAGCAAATCTGCCATGTCCGTAATTTGTAAAGTAAAAATTCCAACGCAAATTACCTACCATATTTTGCCAAACACAGAGGTCATGGGATAATATTAGTCCTGTGCGAATTGGCATCTCTGTGATTTACTTTGGATTTTGTTGCCTCAACTCACTACCAGTCTCCGTTGGTTAGCTGCGCTGTTTTAGTGGGAGAAGACCGTGGGACTGAGAGACGAACCGCTTCCAAAATTAAGATTTCTCACAAAAAAAGCGCTGGTTGGTGGATCAGATACACACCAAATTAAAGACCGACTCATAAAACTGTTAATTCACGGTCCGTCGTGTGTGTGACGGTGTTTGAGGAGTTTTTCTGCCGTTACCAAAGTAACTACACGGTTTGCTGCTTCCTGTTTGGTGCTGGAGAGAACGCACCTACCTTCCAATAATATTAATGCCTATGTTCGCGTGTTTTTCTTCTTAGCAGCTCTTGTCGTTCAGGGAGCGGATTTCACACAGAGCCTTGACGTCATATCTGGGGGATAATGTCAGTAAATTCAAGTAAAATACAGACTTCGCTTATCCCGTGCGAATGCACCGCACGAAACACAGGCGTCGGGAGGGTAATTTCTAAATCACATGAGGTCCCCAGGTAATACTACTCCAGTGTGAATAGGGCTTATGATGGTAAACTGAATATCTTTGGGTTTTGGACTGTTGATCACACCTAACAAAACATTTTAAGATGTCACTGTGCACTCTGGGAACTTGTGATAGGAATTTTTTGCTATTTGTTTTCTATTGACCAAACGATTAATTGAGGAAAAAATTGGTTAGTTGCAGCCCTACATCATTACACTGTTAGGAACAACACTCTTTAGTGCAGCCTGAAGACATAGTTGAGTGAATTTATGGTGCCAAAATGCAGAGTGTGAATTTTTGCAATGAAATGTCATAAACATCAACAGATCTTTGGCACTTTCATATTATTGTCAGTATGTTTACCATAAAGCAGATAAACCTGTGTTCGAAGCAACTGTTAGACTGCATTCACTTAACCTGCCACAATAGAGATCTTTACATCTTCAGTCAGAAGATTTCACTGTTGCTTACTGACAAGGATAAACACCATCTTCTAGCCACCTTCATTTGGGCTGGAAGGACAGCGCCCTCTTCTGGTTTTGTGCCATACAACAGTACTTTTTTTTTCCCCACCAAATCTGACATGAAAGTATATGAGAGCTGTGTACACGCTTGTACAGCCAAACTATTCTGCATTGTTTTTGTTTGTTTGTTTGCTGTAATTGTAATCACTAAATAATTTACATGATGTAATTATATACTGTAAATAGACTCTCACATACTGTATTAAGCTTTAGATGAAGTATTTCCATCTCTGCAGAGTCTTTTTTGCTGTCTATTTAATGTCGTATTCACTCTCTGGTTCTTCCTGCTTTTGTTGGTCAGAATAAACGTCTAGGAGCGCTGAACAAGTTCAAGTCCAAGTCTCGGTCGGTGCTGCTGGCGACCGATGTGGCGTCCAGAGGACTGGACATTCCTCACGTTGACTGCGTCATCAACTACGACATCCCCACTCACTCCAAGGTACCTCGCCGCTCACGTTCACATTGCTGGTTTATTTGATGAATTTGTTTGTTTGAATGGATTTGAATGGATCTCTGGGTCTGTCTGCCCTCACAGGACTACATCCATCGAGTCGGACGAACGGCCAGAGCAGGACGGGCCGGGAAATCCATCACTTTTGTCACTCAGTAAGAGCTGCCTGTTTCTCACTAGTAGCCACACTTCCTCTTTAATATCTTGGTATTTGATTGGATCAGATTTTTTAAAAATTCTGGCGTCATTATTAAAATGTTGATTTTTTTTTTTTTTAATTTATATTAAACTCAGTCGTGTGCTTGTCTGCCACTTGTCTGTTGCTGTTTATGCCCTAAGTAAATGAGTGAAAAGGAGTTGACTGCACTAAACTGACATATTTTGTTATCATAGATATGATGTGGAGCTTTTCCAGCGAATCGAAAGCCTGATTGGGAAGAAACTTCCTGCCTTCCCTACCCAGGAAGATGAAGTGATGATGTTGGTGGAGAGGGTGAGCGAGGCCCAGAGATTTGCCAGGCTGGTAAGTCACGTTTACTGTATGATCGCTTTTCTTTATGTTTTTCAGATATTACCTCAAACATGTATAACCATGTTGTTGTGCCCTCTTGAGCCTACCAAACTTATCAATTAGTATTGTCGGATTTTTATTTTTATCTTCCCTTTTCATACTGAAGTTAAAATGTTACTTGTGAGTAACCCTTGTTAAGGACATAGTGTGTGAAACCTGGTAAAAATTAGTGCTTTACTGTCCAAATAACTTGATTGCCCTCTCAAACAGACACACTGAATATTTTACACTTTAAGGAATAGACTGACAGTACTGACTTGCCTCATCTAGCGACCTGTTAACCAGCTTAAAACAATATGAATGCAAAAAATATATGTTGTAACAGTATCCACTTTTATACTGTTAATAGTGCTAATTAACATCCGGTTTAAATTAAAATAATTTCAAATGAACACATTTGGAACATGACTGGTGGTGTTGATGAAGGGGGACTTGAGTTCATCTGACAGGGCTGTCGGGGTACAAACCACTACTTTAAAGAAAGATGGATGTAGCATGTGGATTGTATATTGAAAAAAATCAGCCCAATAAAACATCAAGTTGAGAAAACAAATGTCTCGTCTTCCTCAGGAAATGAAGGAGCAAGGTGAGAAAAGGAAAAAGCCCAGAGCAGGAGACGGAGAAGATGATGACACAGAACAATCAAGTGGAGTGAGGAAGAAAGTGAAAGGAGGATCAGGAGGAGGACGGGGTGGAGGAGGAGGAGGGGGCGGAGGGATGAAGAAGAGGGGTGGAGCAGCCTGGCGGGGAGGACGCTGAAGCCTCCAACATAAACAGACTGTACATAACCACAACATACATACTTTTCTTGTTTTTGATGTAAAACTTGATTATGACGACCGCATGTTTTCCAGAATTTAGTACGGAAGCAAACGACTATTTAAGTACAGAAAACCTGCTATTTCCTGCCCCTCTATGAGATTTTTCCATTTGTAATAAAATGCCTCTGTAAAACCCAAAGCTTGTGTGTGTGGTAGGATGATGTATGATTGCGTGCGTTTTGTTTAGCAAACAATGCTGCTCTTGTCGCTTTCAGACACAAGAGGGGGCTGTTTCAGGTTACAGCAGGGGAATGGGAATGATGACTTAATATATTACCTTTTGAATGGGATAAAGCTACATATGTCTTTCTTTCAAAAAGTAGATATCTGTCCTTTACTTTTTCTTAAAGGCTGTTTTTCTTAAGAATGAACACCTGTGAGATATCAGAAGGTACCAGAATAAGTTATTTTGGAAGTTACTTGTAATGTAGTCAAGCAACAGTTGCAATATCGATCATCTTTTCATTGGTTTGCAACAAATTGGGGGGGGGGGTTGGTTCCTTCCAGCCAATGATGAGAGGGGGAGAGAAAGACCGCAAAGTGAGAGCGCAATTGTCTTTGGGCTGCATCCAGTGGGTGTGTGCAATGCATAGATATTTGGGGGATAGATTTTTATAAAGCGTCTACCACAGCATAATTCCCAGATAAAATGTTTATTAACGTGTTTATTCGTGAGTGATAGATTATGACAGGCATCGGCACACGCACCCCACATTTTTGCTCAGGTGAATCCTCCCGCAGAGTGTCAGTGTGGCGTATTGATCTGCACGGTCACTCTCTATGTGAGCACAGTGCATCGTAGGCGGGAGCAGCAGCGGTCAAGTCTTGCTCGGTTTAGGAGGGGCCCCAGTGTAAGAGGCAGCACTGTGTGCCTGTGTGGTGCATACCAAAGCCCAAATACATGCCTGCGTTTCAATTGTGTGTTGCAGCTATAGTCGCATACAGGGTCGCGTCAGGGGGATATCGGACTGCTTGGTGAACAGGATCTGACTGCTACTGCTGCTGCTGCTTCGCTGACTACACCAGGTAAGTTAGTTATTATTGTTCACCGCGAGGACGGGGATGAGAGAGCGCGTGGTGAACATTGGACCATCACTGTGGATGAACGGACCAGCCTCCAGGATGGAGGATGGAGGTCGCTCTGGAAACTTAGTTTGAGAAGTCATTATTATGTGGTTAGTGAGTTAAGAACCCACCTTTTCATGTGAGGTAGACTGCAGCCTATAACTTACCTTGCTGACCCTGTTTCCACCTAGACAAATATTAATGAGGTGGGACTGAAACTCCATAGACAGCAGAGTAAGTGCTATCTAGTTGCGTTAAGCTAGCTTTATGAGTACAGTTTTATTTAAGTTTTATTTAACAACGCGTAGTTTTCTCTGAAGCTAACGGTAATTGTTTTTGTTTATCCTAACGGTCGTTCTCCCGATGATAACTGTACTTTTAGCTAGCGTTAACGTTATTTATCATTATCATGGCACATTCCGGTTACCTAATATAGCTACGTCAGTTGCGCAGGTTTATTACCGCAGATATTAATTAGCCTAATATTTGTAAACAGGACTTAAGCAGCAAGTTTCCCCCCTGCTGGTTTCCGTTCATTCTGTGCCTTTTTGGGGACTTGCCAATGCACAGTCATCGTATCTGTTGTATAAGCTCCATCTATATAGACAAGTCCAGGTTGTAGATATTATCCGGACGACAGGGATATGTGTTACAGTGGATTATTTTCTGTAGCCTACTGCAGGATTTCTAGACGAAGAAGGGGGACTAGTACCATTCACGACGTCGCTCCGTCCCGTTTGATCTGCCGTGCGAGCGGTGTAGCCTACGCAGTATGCGCATTGTTATTGTGCAGACCCCATCCAGTGAGACCAGACCTACACACCAAATCCTGGTTTTAAAATGTAGTCCAACTTTTAATTAGTGTCACCTCTGAACTGGTGACATACGGTATATCCCCTCCTCACTGTGTCCTGTGTATGACTCTATTATACCAGATATGAGTGCAGGAGATTTGTTTTCATTCATCCCTTCTATCACACAGAATGATCTGACAGTTTATAATGTGATTTGTCATACTGTTACTGAATGTGTATAGTTACATACATATCTAAATATTAGTGAAACTCTAATCATGATAAAGTGAGGTAAAAAACATTTTCCCCTATTGAGTCTGTACTGATCACAGAGGGTGAGACAGAGAGGGCTATAATAGAGTTTTAAAGGACACATGAGATGTCGATTCTGTGTCTGATTTTTTGTGTCCTACATTTAATGTCTAAGGTAGGCTACCGATCTCTTCACCCCTGTCTGTTCTAGGTGGCCACATTGCTCTGGTAAACCCCAGGTAAGATGTCTCATCGGAGTGGGCAAGAGGACCCGGAGCGGTATCTGTTTGTGGACCGGGCTGTGGTTTACAACCCAGCCACACAGGCTGACTGGACAGCCAAGAAACTGGTGTGGGTCCCCTCAGAGCGCCATGGCTTCGAGGCGGCCAGCATCCGGGAGGAGCGTGGCGAGGAGGTGCTGGTGGAGCTGGCCGAGAACGGCAAGAAGGTGGTGATCAACAAGGACGACATCCAGAAGATGAACCCGCCCAAGTTTAGCAAGGTGGAAGACATGGCCGAGCTCACCTGTCTGAATGAGGCGTCTGTGCTGCACAACCTGAAGGACCGCTACTACTCGGGGCTCATATACGTGAGTGACGTAGACCTGGACCCTTCAAAGAATGTCTGTGTTTTTGTAACAGTATATACTTTCCACACTGGGGAATGATTAACCTCAAAACTCACAGATCCCGTGGTTCTCACAGCTGCAGATTGAATTTCACCCCTAGTTGTTATAATTGCAAAATGATGGGCAGCGTTTCTGCTTGTGTGCATGCTTGTCATAACTTTTAGCCGTCGGTCTTTTGCACTGTTATGTGAAAGTAAGATCTGATATTTATCAGTCTTTGTCTGGGGACAGAGAGGGCATTGAGCTTTTTGCTGCTCTGAATGAATCCTGACCACACACACACATATATATTTGCACACAGTATGAGTGACAGATCTCGCTAGTCTTTTAACCATTGCCAGACTTTTACCTCCACTGGATCTTCTCTCCTTAGTGCCTCTGGGTTACAGATTGTTACCTCCCCCCACGGCTTCTCTCTCACCTCAGCCAAAGGCAGGCCTGTTCCATAAACACCACTGGTTACAGTTTGTTTGTCCTGCTCGGTGCTCCTACTGGTGGGCCTTGTTTGATCACAGAGATGGCGTGACCTCTCTCTCTCTCTTCTGTGGCAGTCCCACTGTGTAAAACGAAACACATTTGGCCCAAAATGTAGGGCAACAGTGAATGATTTTCTCACCTTGTCTACATCCCCATCCACATGGCAGACCAACGTTGTAAAATCCATTCAGCTTGTAGAGTAGTTTGGAAAAGCTCTGTGTTCAAAAATGTAATCCAAATTTAAATTTACCTGTGACGCTATGGACAGTTAAGTGATTTTCTTCTCTAATCTCTTAATTATATGTTACACTTAAGAATTTATCACAGCCAAGGTTTGTAGTGGTCTGTGCTGTATCACTGCATTGCCACTGTCCCCATAATCCAATTTCACCACAGATGGAGCTGCTCTGTGAAGTTCTAGTTGTGATCTTGACCCATTTAGTGACATGTTTTCCAGGAATAGAATGTGGGTTGGTAATCACCTGAGAGACTCTGGTTCAGAGACTGTAGGGGGAATTGTTGAGCTTATGATTTATCCTCCTCACTCACGAGACATGATTGAACATCGCCACTGACTCTCAGCTGAAGTCTATCCCCTATTGTATGTTAATCCATTACTTTACAAGTATACAGTATGTGCTGGACATACGACTTTAAGTCAAAAGGTGAGTGTTTTAGTTTAGTCATATAGTAAAGTAAAAACTTGAACGCTTCAGTGAAGGTGGTATTATTTGTTTCCCATATGCCTTGAATTGACATGCCAGTTCCCTCCCAGGTTCCTCTTCATTTTCCCTCTCATACCATAGTGTCATGGTTGCTGCTTTTTTATGGTTCAGAATTGGCTTTGGAGCTTGTTAATTTGCCCCTTGGCTAAGAGCAATTGAAAACATGTGTTTGGCTGTGTTGGTTTTCGATCAGGAAGAGAATTTTCCCGTTCAGCTCGCTCTTAGAAGAGGAAACCCCCTATGTTCTTACCCCCCCAGAGCGCAGCTACATCTACTACAGACATAATATAATGCCTCCCCCAGGCAGTGTTCTTAGTTGAGGTGGATGGGAAGACTTCCATATCTGAATCATAGTGTGATCAGCATAAATCTCCTAGAGTCTGCTAAAAGTTGAGGCCAGTCCACACCAAATTTTCATGTAAATCTTTACCTTTTTATAGGTCTGGTTTTACTGGGCATGCACGCTGTAGTCCATAGCTCACTTCACTTTCAGATATCTTTCCTCTCTCTCCCTTTATAATTAGAACAAATAAAGGGCACATCTTTAAAATAGAGACAGGTAAACTGGTTAGTTTGATCTGACAGAAAACTATAACGAAGGGATCTATCACCATGCTGTCATAATACAGACTTGTTGTTGTTTGCTTATTTGCTTTAGAACAGGCCTTGACAGTTTGTCCTCTATTATTGAACCTTTGAAAATGCAAGTGAAAGTGGTGGTATACGACCCACAAGTTGAATTTTTAAAGTCAGACTCAGCATAAACATCCAGCAATGTCTTAGTAATATTAGCATCATCATCATGCTCTCTCTCTCTCTGCCTATTTTTTTTCTGTGGATTGCAGTCACACACCTTTACTGGCCAGCAAGTGATACCTGCATTTCTATGAGTGATTCATCTATCCTATGCTGGCTCCATCCATGTGAAGTCAGTCGGCCTGTTGAGCCAACTCATTTATTGTAGCAGCTTGCTATCTGTGAGGCGTTGAGTCACAGGCTAACCACAATGCTACGCACTAGGCTACCCCACACTAGTAGCGGGGCTACAAGCAGGCCTTTGTGTCGTTAGATAAGCCTCAGCTGTCAGAAAGCCTCAGCATTCTTCCATGGCAAAAAGATCGTCCGTCTGTCTGTCTCCTGCCGCCCACTTCAGCTCTGCTGCTGCTCAGTGTCCGCCCTGTCTTCACCAACTCTACTCCCTTTCCCACACTCTCTCTCTGCTTCTCTCTTCTTCCCTGCCTCTGGTCCTGGACAATAATTACATGGACTTTGTGTCTTTCTTTCTTGCATCTTGACCTCATCTTAGTCCTTACATCCTTACTTTTTATAGCATTTTGAATATTTCTGTGATTCAAATCCTAGATGTATGCGAGCCAAACTTGTCCCATTTTCCCACTCAAAACTGTTTTCTAATGCAGGATGTGCTGCAGGACAACAGGTACAGCAGCATAGAAAAGAAACAAAAATGCACAGTCATGCTCATATCCCTATGGAGAGAGAGTTTTTACTTGTTTGAATTAAAGTCTCGTGGTCTCTCTTTCTCTCTTTCTGGACATTCACAAGGCCCTGGTGTAACCGCTGACACTCTGTTTGCCTTTCATGTCACCATGAGACTGCAGTATAGGTTTTAAGCCAATGGCCTCCCTGCTCTAAAATTCAATGAGCAAGAATTTTCAACTTATTAAAGTTGGAGAAAAGCAGAAAGTGTCCTGCTGCTGTTGATATGATTTGTTACCATGCATCTCAGTGTACTGGTCATATTTCAAAAGCCTAGTCTGAAGTATTTGCAAGCTATGTTATAAAATCAGTAGAGCAAAGCGCTGTCAGGGGAATGGTCAAGGTCTCCTATACTCCACACAGATCAATGGCGCCAAGGCAGCCTCTGCACTCAGAGTGCCCTCTCCAGCCTCTGCAATGGAGAAGGGCCTATCCACACAGGCACGCTGCCTGACTGATCAGAGATGGCAGATGGGGTCGGCTGTTGTGTCTGCTGTTGCCTGTGTGTTGCTCAGCTGTTACTAGGCCACGGCATCCCTTCCCCTGGATCTGATTTCACAGTGGAAATATCACCTTCTCTTTCCCGGACTGGGCCAGACACGTTGGTTTGGCAGCCGGTGTTGGGTTAGCCGTATGCTCTGCTAGCTGGCAACAGTAGTGGTAAATGTTCTTTATATACTGCAATGGTCCTGAAAGATTTTTCACAATAATTCCTGAAGTGCAACAACAAGCGTGCATAAAAGTACTTCTTGCTTCTTTTTGATTTTGAGGCATTTTTGTTTAATTGGTCACAGAGATTGGGGGATTAATAAAGGACTTCTAACTTTAACTTTAAATAAAAGCCATATTCAACCAGTGTTGTTATTTTTAGAGATCAGATTATGTTTCCCAAGCAAACATCGATGCACCATTTCAACTCTGTTCAAGAGGAGACCGAGTATTAAGTGCTCTGTGCAGTTTTAACCAAATAAAACATGCATATAGAGACATGATGCCTCACATTACAATGCCCCCCTTGAACCCTTTAGCTGCCTGGCACAGTCCACATTGAACCTACAGTCCAGGTATCTCTCTGCAGCCTCACCAGCTGCCTCGGTGCTGCATGTCGCAGAACCGAAGACAACAGAACACACCCTCTATTTATAGCAGCTCCAGTTTCCAGATGAGGGGGAATTAATTTTTGATTAGCCTCGAAAAAGGAGAGTGGAGAGTTAGAATTTCAGCAAGCCCCTGTCTCTCTCTCTCTCCCCTCGGGTTGGGAGCAATTTACAGGAAGGCTGAGAACACGGTGCACTGTTTGTTACACCTCTGCTGTTCAACTAGATTAGACATGAGGGAGCCCTGTCAGCTGGATCAGTGCTCCACTCTTCATTTCTGCCTGCCTCCATCTCCTTCCCCACCTTCTTATTTCTACCCCTTTCTGCTTTTTTTCTTTCTGCATCAGCAGTAGAAAGCATCAGTTGCTCAGTGCTGACTGAGGGCCCTTACTGAGCTGTTACGTAACAGCTACTGTCTGCTCTCTGGGGCCCCCTTTGTGAACCTATAGCTGCTGAGTCACTCATGGCACGGTGCCTCACTCGGCCTTGGATGTAGTTTTAATTATAAAGCAGATGTCTGATGCTTTGATATGAAAAGATCCCTCTAGGACATAGTTGGTTATTGGCTGTGCTGTATTATGGTATGATGCCATTTATTGACAGCAAGAGTAACAGGAGAGGATAACAGAACAAACAATTAAAGCTCTTTAAAACAGAGGCTCCGTCATTCATTACAGACTGTAGAGAACATGTGCTTTTTTATGAACTCTTTATGAACATGAAGGGCCGTGCTGGCAGTCAAAAGAAGAGGCTAACATTTTACAGATCATACTTCTCATTTCCTTTTCCTATACTCTTCCTATACTGATTTTTTTAGTTTTGTAATGCAAGTGTACGTATGGTCCCAGAAGGAGACAGACCAAACAAACATGTCTGTCACTCTGACCTTGAAGCCCGCAGGGAGCCACCTGCCTCTGATCCCCGGGGGCCTACAGCCAGATAGGCATGACTGCTTTATAACATCCATCAAGCATGTGTCTGTTTGTCATATGTGTCTTTTTGTTAGTGGTTAAATCCACCTGTGATGGCTTATCTATTGAGCAATTACTCATTTTTTACTAATTGACTAACTTCCAGACTTCCAGTTTTAGCTCTACATTACTTCAGGATTGTTACAACTCTCTGTCACTCTTCTTAAAGATTTGAGGTCTGTATATTTGTATACATTTGCATTCAACTGTAGTTAGTTAAGGTTCACATTCAGTAAGTACGTACTGTTTGTGGGTAGCTAGTGAGGTAAGTGGAGGTCCTTAGGGTTAGCCCAACATGCCAGTGATGAAAGTCATACTACTGGTAAGCAGCTCTTTCTCTGTGTCATCTATAGGAGGAATGCAAAGCTCCTATAACATCTGCAGAATGAGAGAGAGACATTGCCCCACCAGGGCCTCTCACTCATTCCTGGCTGCCTTGCTGCCTGGTCGATTCAGCCTACAGCATAGCTGAGAATCATTCATACCACACACACTCTCTAGGGGGGGGTCTTTGGGCTAATTACACAGCCAAATGCAACACCACAAGTCAGAAAGCAGGCTAAACATTTGCAGCAACATGAGTCTTAATAATATTCATGCACTCCTTGTTCACATTGTGTAGTGCTTTGTTAGATTTGAAAACTCTTATTAGAACTCTCTTTTGTTGCTTTACAAGAGACAAGAGTCTGTTCCGTGTTTCATTTAGTCAGCCTGACTCTCTTAGTCTGCCCTGTATCTATCACTGTGTTGCATGCCTGCTGTGATGATGTAAGCTCTTAAAAAGTGGGTAATGACAGGTCTTGCTGCGCTGATAAAATGCAGGCTTGATTATTTAAAAAGCTAGAAACTTCCATGCTCCTTTTTAATGTCAAAAGTATTGATGGTTTTACATTTTCTCTTTATATCCACTTCCAATTCTGGCGAGTGGGAGTTTATTTTGCCTGTTTCAAGCAGGATTTGAAAAAATAGCTGTGGCATAGTTAATATGTTTTTATATTTCTTGAAAATATAGCGATTCTGATGTTGAGCTGCAGCCTCTCTCTGCTCCTTACTGTTTATTAATTTCCCATGTTTGTCTGTTTTGTATGTTTTATTGCAGACATACTCTGGCCTGTTCTGTGTGGTTATCAACCCCTACAAGAATCTGCCCATCTATTCAGAGAACATCATTGAGATGTACAGAGGGAAGAAGAGACACGAGATGCCTCCACACATCTATGCCATCTCTGAGTCAGCATACCGCTGCATGCTTCAAGGTATGACGGTTGTTTTCCTCAAACTGACCTTTTATCTTGCTTCTATAAAGCTCCTTATTTAAATTATTGGTTTTAAATTATTTACAGGTTTATGAACATTTCCTGTGTCATGATGATCATCCATAGTGTGAATTTTAGTGTTTCACAATGCTACTTAAAGGAGTTGTATTATTAAGTCATTTTTCAGTTGTCATCATCTCGAGGGAGATACAAACATAATTTGACTTTCAGTTGGCAAGCAAATTGGTGGATTCTGGTATCGTTAGATGCAGTTAAGCTGGAAACCGAGGCGGGTTGTCTTGAAATTCATGCAAGTGTTTTTGCATTTTGGCCTCGTTTGGCTGGGAGTTTAGCTCACTTGCAGGCAGCATGGGGTTTGGCTGCATAGCCCAGGAGATTAGTGTGTGAAGAAAGTGTGTAAAGTGTGTGAAAGGTCACAAGGTCAGAGAGGATGTGACATCACTGATTATGTCTGAGAGGTCTGCTGTCATGAAGGGGGTCAAGTACAAGATTTAACTATCTGGCAGGTTTTCCAGTGTGTCATGTGGTTAATTGGTAATTGCATGGTAATAAGAGGCTGTTCAACGCCATCGTCGACCCTGTAAACCCCGGGCAAAGGATTTAGGATCGAAGTGTTAAGTTGCATTGTTCATACTGAGCTTGTTCTCAATATTATTGGCTAGTGGTATGCTATGCTTATGTAACTTTCTGGCTTTGTCTGCTGTTATTTCTCCAAACCATGATTTCTTTTTTGAACCACTGTAACTTTTATTCCACGCACACAAGCTCAATTCATAGTGATGTCATTATTTAAGAAGGATAGATTTGTACAGCCGTACATCCTTATTTTGTATTTGCTCACAAACATTTTAAAGAAAATTATAATGCAACTTAAAGGCACACTTTTCCTTGTGAGTTGTTATAATTTACTGTGGTGGTCTCTATAGATGGATGACAGCCTCTCTCTGTTTTTCAGATAAGAGTAACCTTCTGAAAGTGGCGAGGGTGAGATCTCCATGCTCCTAATAGCATGGGTGGTGGTGAGAGGCCCTGTGACAAAGGGATTTGTAGAGAAAGAGAGAGCGAGTGAGGCAAACAGAGAGAGAGAGGGGTGAGACAGATGAGGAAAGCAGGTTCAACCAGCGTCAGTCTTCAGGTTGTCAGTAACTGGACCTGCTGCACTGATCATGTAGAGTTGTCTTCATCCTGCACACACACTGCTAAACTGGTCCATGCCATGCAGCTGCAGCTGTTGCATACTCAAGAATTTAGCTTGTTTACAGTTTATATTTGTCAAGTCACCCACCCTGATGAAACGTTTGAGGGAATAGAGTATATTGGAGAAGAGTTGTGCAACTTAGGACTGCGACCCACTTTGGGTCTGACTAATTGTTTTTGAATCTCTGATGTAGAAGAACCGCTGTGATAAGCAGAACCTTTATCACAGTCTATGAGTGTTTAGACAGCCTTAGCCTCTCTGCTGTGTGCCATCGCTGTCAAACCGTGAAACAACAGCATTAGTTTCTCCCTTTTGTTTCTCCTGAATGTTGTTTCTCATTTAAAAGATTTGATTCTTTAAATAGCATGTTTGCCAATGTTTCCCATGCCTTTTATTTTTTATTTGTCCCAACATACGTCAGCCTTGATGTGACATTGTTACTGATTGTCTGGTTGACCTCCACAGCTGCAGCTGTAAAGCTCCAGGGTTTGTGTGTCTGACTGATGTGCTGGAGGCTCCCTGTCATTACATGCCCCTCGGGCTGTGTTTTGGGCTCTGCTCTCAGCAGCTCTGGATCTCCACACAGCTGGGACTTTGACTGGAGCCCTGGGCTGAGCAGAGCCAGAGTGTGGACCACGTGTGACATGGTGCATCGATTTTCAGAGTGTGATTCAGGACCTTAAAGTGTGTCTCATGTGAGATAAGAGCTCCAAACTTCTGGGGAACTACATTTGTTAAGTATTATGGGGCTATTTTTGACCAAGTCCCTAATTTTCTCCTGAATTATTGATTTCCTCCTGTTTGAATCCTTTTTGTTGCACTTACCATATGTTCTACACACTAAATATAGCTTTACTCAGAACCACAAACACAAAGAATCACACACACACTCCTCCCATCCTGTTATCACTATGCGAGAGGTTTGTCTGGATATGGGACACCTCTCTTGTGCCACCATTCTTTTCTCTGACCCCCTTTTCCCTGCCGGCGGAGTTCATTCTTTCGGACTGCTGTCCCTCACGAGGGGGCGGGGCAATGCAGCCAGTGGAATGAGGTCATTGCTGTCCCAGCTTTCCATACCATGCTGTGCTAAATTCTACAAGCTGAGTCATCGTCAAGTTGTCACAGTTGTCACAGTCGTCCGAGCAGCCCATTACCCACTGCTGGGCTCCTGAGCAGGGGTGCGTCACCATGGATACCTGTGTGTGTGTGTGTGTATCTGTGTGTGCGACCAAAATAACCTTCCCCCTGGGATCTGAAATAGAGGTGTCACTTGGTGAGTGACAGTATTTGAGCTGGCAGCAATGAGCGGCTTTTGTGTGTGTTATTGACTGAATCTCCTTCAGTCTGTTTAATATGGCTACTGTCTTGTTCAGGGTGACAAAGGCTGTGTCTTTTAACGCTCCAAAGCTATTACAAACTATTTAGGATCTCCAACTGTTTTCTAATTGCTTTCTTTCTTCTCTCAGTGACTAGAGCAGCTGGCCTCTCTCATTTCCACCCCTTTCTCTGCTTTACTTACTAGTTTGTTCAGTCTTCTCCTTTCTTTCTTTTTTCCTTTCTTTCAACCAGAATGTTCTGGCTTGGACGACACTGAAGAGGAAAATTCCCCACATCCTTGAAGGCATTTTGGTCGCCTTTCACTTAACATGAAAAATACAAACCACAGCTCTGCTGGAAGCTTTGTGGTGGCTCAGTTTGCTTTGTTCCTTCCCTCTCCTCCTTTGATCAGGAAACACAGGAGGACAAGAGTGTGGAATGTCCACCTTCTCATCACTCCTCCACGTCAGGATATAGCCAGGGTTGCCATGGTTAGGCCTCTGTTTAACTGACAACGTTGTGTCCACATTTTCTCTTATTTCACCCCTCAACCAGTCAGACCACAAGGCTTAGTTTCTGGAAGAATTCAAGATTCCTTGTGTATGTGTGTATGCATTTGTGTTTGTGTGTTTAGCAGTTTTTATTCATTTTTTTACTCTCATCTTATTAGTTAGTTGTCTGTTTTTGGCTCATGCTGCTGTTTCTCAGGAAGACAGATTAGGCAGACTTACACTCAGGTGTGTTACTGCAGCTGAGCTGACTCAAGAAACCACAGGGCCTTAACAGGGCTGGTCATTATTTCCTGAGGTGAATGCCACAGATAGCTCTGCACACACCACATGCACTGTATAGGAGTAGACATCTCTTCATACGAACATCAAACATGTTAAACAATATGCATGTATGTGATTTGCAGGCAACATTTAATTGACAAAATGTGGTTTGCAGCTTGGCAAAGACAGACTGGAAAAGCACATACTAGAGAGATTTCTTTAGATTAGTGCCAGTCTTGCAACTCCACCCCATGGTCAAGGTTATGGCTGCTTCTTTCACTTTGAAACAAATGTGATTGGGTGGAATCTCTTGCAAAGTTGTGCACCTCCTGAAATGTGGAGCAACACAGATGGCACTGCAGGCATAACATGTTCAGAAATGGCTGAATAGAGAGAAAGCAAAACTACTGCCTGTTTCTGGTGTATTTATTTCCCACAGAAGGGTGTGGATACCCGAATTCTCCGACATTGCTGCTTAAGTGTAACCAGGTATGTGGTTGATAGAAGTGTGAGAAGGAAGAATGACAAGTTTTGCAGGTGGTAAGTCTACATTTATACACAGCTTGCACATCTAGTCACACAGAAAACATTAACTATTGTATGTTTCAGGTGTAAAGCATAAAACTGG
The DNA here is from genome assembly GCA_008360985.2 of Macquaria ambigua. Classification (NCBI taxonomy): domain Eukaryota; kingdom Metazoa; phylum Chordata; class Actinopteri; order Centrarchiformes; family Percichthyidae; genus Macquaria; species Macquaria ambigua. Next base: position 85,269 of record VMKM01000647.1, on the reverse strand, counting down.
GCTCTCACCAACATGTTCATGTTGCAGCATTGCTTATAATACCCCATTTACACCTGGCATGAACATGTGATCTGTATCTGCCTATCCTGTCTGGATAAGGAAAATTGCATGTTAATGTGATTGAAATGAGATTGGATTGGCCAGACCACATCTGGTAGGTATAAATGCTATCAGTACAGTTTGAAAGAAATCTGCCCACCCAGTTGAAAAGTCACTCAACTCTGCCTCTTCCTGCTCGCCTAAGCAAGCCTGGCAAAAGCTACAAGTAGCTGTAGCTAGCAAGTTTCTCCTTGCAAAAAATGAATGATGCCCGTCCAAGACATTGCTTCCCTTGACCTGAGAAGTCCACCCAACTAATTTTCATATTGAGATGACAGTGCGGACAGAATAAAGATAATGAGAACGATGCATGCATCATCGATTGCATGTCATTATGCAGATGATGTATCTAGCTAGAGATTACACCAAGCCTGGCAAACAAAAACCAAACTGAAATTGGTGTACTCACACAGGTAAAATAGACGGCCAGGAAGAGGAGCCACATTTGGCTTGGATTGCTACAGTGATTTATACATTATATATTTAGTTATATAGTTATACTTAAACGTAATATGTTGATGAATTTATGGGGTATACAAATTGCATTTGCTCCCACAGTAGCCCAAGGTCCTTCATCTGGTGTGGACATGACTGACTGAAGACCTTTAAGTGCAGTAAATATACTGTATTTGCTTGCAGTGCCATATTCGACAGCAGTCTGAGACCAAATTTGATCTTGTTATGGTCTATACTGTCTTTAATGGCCTTCCTTTAACCCTTTAGAAAATAACACTCTCTTTACTTTTGGAGAGGCATAGGCAATGCTGCAGTGTTGGGAGTTATTTCACTAAACCTTCTCTCTTTTTTTTTTTTTAGAAGAGACAAGCACTGTCAGATAAACTATGGGTCCCCTGCCTAAGTGTGTCACACAGCAGACAAATGTACCCACAGTAGTGTTTAATAGTTGTAAATTATTTTGTTAAAAACATATCCTCAAATAGACGGCACTGTAGAGAGAGTTACATTCTATATTTTGTTTCCAGTAACATTCATGAGTCCTGCCTCACATGAACTACAGATACGCCTGGATATGAAATGTCTCTTATGCCTCAGAGCAGAGTCGGGGATATAGGAGGTAACACAACAGTCAGAGTGGAAAATGTCTTGGAACTCAGAGGCGAGAGGGAGGGCCATGCTGGGAGAGACGGGGGAGAGAAGAAGGCCTTAACATTGGAGGGGAAAAGGGCTAAGCTAGGACAAAAGAGGGCAGAGGCGAGACCCCTACAGACACAGACTCAACAGGATTGGTAGTGGAGATTTAAGAATAAAGAGGAGAGAGCAGAGACGAAAGCAGGCAAAGAAGACTGAAAAGCAGAGAACGAGTGAGTCAGGCAAAAGCAAGAGGGGGCAGAAGGGACAGAGTTATGGGGGAAACAGAGCAGAGGCTACAGGGGAAAGGCAGAGGGGGCGGCCAGCATTGTGCCTCACAATGGGGGCTTTGTGCAGTCTGAAGGGGGCTGGGACCAGGGTGCTGTGTGTGTGTGTGTGTGTGTGGGGAGGCAGGGAGCTACAGAGCTCTTCCCTGGGAAATGAGGCCTCTTGTTGGGGCAGTGAGGGCTGGAGAGAAGGGCTGGTGGAGGGCACACCAAGGGCCTGAGTGACAAGACAGGTGTGGAGGGTCAACAGGAGCAAGGAGTGTGTGAGTGTGTGTCAGGGACTTTTTCCTGGTCTTCAAACAGACTGTCTGTACGCGCTACATGTTCAAGAGATGACTTTCAGACAAATGGGGGAGTCTGTTTAAACAGAATGTTTGCATGAGTGTACTGCAAACACACTCTGTCTTACACACACACACACACACACACACATGGGCAAATACGTCTTTAATGGCAGACAGCTGTGGAGTTCATACAGGATAAAATCATATTTCTGTTTGGGCGTCGTACATCATTTCTGATTTATGGTTACGTTCCTCCACACATGTAGAGACACACGTCTCTACCTAACCTGGACAGGGCGATGATTGGGAAAGCTGCTGCGCGTCAGGTGTCATGCATATCTATGTGACTGTTTTATGGTGAACAAAAGCTGAATCTGGGCCTTTTAAAAAAAATCCTTTTTATCCTCAGTTGACATATTTGTTTAGATATTACAGGTTGATGATTACAGAGGCTTGGCTAAAATCACAGAATAAGTATGTTAGGAAGACTACATCTATTTCAACCACCTCTTTTGCATCTGTTATTTAGAGTATTGTATTTATTTCAACACTACATGTGAAGAGAATAGTCAGCACTCTTAGCTGCCATGAAGCCAGGTCCTGACCCACAGTGGTACGTGAGAGAGGTTGTGGGGAGATGATTTAAGGTCTCTGTCATGTCTTGCCCTCATTCTTGGATAGTGTTGTCATGAGAGACACATAGCATTGATACCAGAAGCCTCAGCACGACAGATAGGGTTACCTGACTGATGCTGTCACTGCCCTCTCACTGACACCCATAACCTTACAACCCACGGCGCCAATACAGGCCGGGGAGAAAAGCAGCCTGATCTGCTCCGTCACTCTGTTTAATGAGCTACTGATGACATATGTGCATTTATGAATCTGTAAACTGAACACATTTACAAAAGTCTGGTGCTGATCCACGACTGCAAATCATATCATTTTTTTTTATTTTCATGGCAATTTTACTTTGTTTCCCCTCTACTTGTCGCTGCTGCAGTGACCTAGTTTCACTTGTATTAGTCATACAAACCAAACACTCTTGTAACCTTTTATCCCTTTTCAGACTATTATTTTATATTATTTCACTGATCAGATTCAGTCATACACTGGCACACAGTCTGTCACTGACACAGTTTCCCCTCTGTGGCTGAAGCCCTGCTCCCCCTTGTGTGTCTGGATTCCTGTGGGGCTGCAGAGCTTAGCACTGTGATATTAGAGGTGCCAGCATAAACACACACGCATGCACACGAAAACAGCCTTGTCCTGTTGGATTATGGCAGGCCTAGCCATCACAAAGAACCACTGTGGACCAAACAAGCCGCCCGACGGCTGCCATCTGCAATCGATTACATTGCCAAGTACTTTCTGCCATATCTCCCGCAACTGCTTTCTCTCCCCTTTCATTGGTCTAAAGGCAGCACCCAACAGCACAAGGCTAATTTTATACTCTTGGTAAGCATGCTGTTGTGCAGCACTTGAACTCTGTCAGCATAAACAAAACTGTGCATGTGTAAGATACCGACTGTCTTGTGCATATTTAGATGGATAACCCCGGCCTGAAAAGTGTGTAAAATCTATCATTGACCTTTGAGCAGCAATAGTGATAATAATAATTATATTTCCAGGGTAATCGTTGTTGACAGTGATAGTCATGGTGAAAGGATGGACATGATGAGGTGTGACAGCAGCAGGCGACCTGGGAGTTGTCTGTGATGCTTCACATGAGTTGTTTCCAGGCAGACGTGAAAAAAAGTAGAAAACCAGAGTGGAGTCCTGCTACTTTCTCTACTTTTTTTATATAGTGCTTTCATTGTATTTTGGAAAACACCCTAAACTATGCCAAAAGGAGGAGATCATATATTTTAAAAAGCTGATGACATACATGCACAAATCTTCTTCCTGCAGTTATGGGATGCACATAGGCACTCACTCTGGGTCACAGCATATCACACCCTGTGCAGTAGTAAAATATTGCTTCTGCTAACATGTAGGAAGAGAGACAACTTGTTTCATCACCTTTGGTCTTTTGACAAAATCCTGAATTTCTCATTTGGATCATCAGCTGGAAATTTTCAAGAACTGTGATTAACTATCATGAACTTAACCCAGAGGGATAGTAGCAGTATTGTAACAGCAACAAAACTGAAAACTTTGTTAAACGTATTTTTCTGTATGATGACTTTGATAGTTTAGTTAAAGACAACAGAATTGCATCTGTTTTGAGCAATTATCGCTAATGAGTTTATGGCTGGAATGTGATTAAAGTTTGTTTATCCAGGCTGATGAACAATGGTCTGAATAGGGGCAGGGTATATCAGGAGCAGAGAATAGACCCCACACCGTTTCACTCTTGTGGGAAATGAGAACACGAGTGCGTCTGTGTTCTACTATTTTGAAGCTGCTGGTACTTTGTCTGGCATGACCACTGTGCTCAGTGAACCAAAAGGTAGATTACGTCTCACTGTTGCCATGTCTCTCTCTCCTCCATGCAGTACTATGTGTGTTTGTATGTAGTCTGTTCTCTGTCTCTTGCTCTCTGTCACTTAGATGTATTGCTCTTCCTCTACAGCAAACACAAGCTACAGGTAGTGCAACTATTCAAACTGCATTAAACTGTCTCACTCCCACCCCCACCAGATGTTGTAGTCCCACTCACTGACTCCCGACTGGGAAGTTGAGCCATGGATTTCCATTCCACCGTCGACACTCATATGTTGTCTCTCTGCTCTGCTGCCATATAGCTGGCACATATCTTCAGGGCAGCAGGCATGAACTACAGTTAATGCAGGGGAATAGACAGATTTCAAAGAGTCCTCTAATTATCTCAAGGATGTTTACCACACCAGCCCAGCACCTCTCCATGAGAAACACGTGGGACCTGGTTCTCTACACCTCTCTCACACTTCCACTCTTTCTCTCTCTATCGCCCTATCTATCTCGATATCCCTCTTTTTCCCTCCCGGACTTTTCTCATTTCACCCCTGCGACAGAAGCATTTGAAAAATGTGCTTTGTGGGACTTGAAAAGGGAAATACTCCAAAAGCCTGTCTGAATGCTCTCTGTAGAGTACAGCTCAGACAGTATAACACAAGCCAAACACAAGCCCACAGGACATGGAGCTGAGAAGCTGAATTTAACATGCAAGAGACTCTAACTTCCATATGTGTGCGACACTGTTCTTAAATATAAAGTTTAAACTGTTAAATTCCATTGCTCTTACCAAAGTCAGCCATCATCAACTTGCAATTTAAACATAAAATACTTTGACATGAAGCAGAGGAATTCATATATCGCATATTTGACCTAGTAGGTTTTTTGAATGTTATAAGATCGTGATAAAGGCCTGTGAAATGTATAGTCTTCTGTATTGTCTCTCAACTCTTGACTCCAGTCTTTTTTTATCTGTGTACAATTAAAAGTAGTTCAACACATTGAGTCTACAACTAGCAGCCGGTTAGCTTAGCTTAGCATAAAGTCTACTATTAACGTGTTAAATCTTGTTTGTATAATTTGTACAAAAACTTGAAGTGTCAAGAAGAAATTTGTCGTTTTATGTGGGGTTTTGTGGCAGACTGTTTCTTGGCTGGCAGCAGTTGCCATGTAGCCTGGGAACCAGACGAATCTGCAAGCTCATGTTTTATTTGCTCTGGCAGATGTGTCTGTTCCCCCTCCCATTCAGACAGATTTCCATCCGACCTGGCCTGGGTCGGGCCTATCACAACCGTTTATCTAATATGGGGCGGGTTTGGTACGATGACTGTACAGAGGAGTGCCGTTGAGGCATTTTTGTAAACAACCAAGATGGCTGCCGCTGATGTGGCACGTTCTGAATCCGCTATCGTGTCAGTATTAAACGAAATGGATGGTGTATTTTCTCTAAAAGTAGAACAAACAACCGCACTTAAGACTTTTGTTGATATGAAAGATGTGCCTGCTGTACTTCCTACAGGACCCGCTGAGCACTACGACACACGTTTCGTTGCTCTGATTGGTTGTAGGTCTATCCAATTGCGTCCAGAGGCATTTTGGTCTGCACCCGTTGATAACGCCGCTTGGAAATTGAAAATGACCTAATTTGCATTCTGCCGATGTCCGGCTAGTTGCCATGCAGTCTGTTTGTATATTTAACAGATATGTAAGTGGTATCGATTTTCTCATCTAACTCTCCACCAAAAAGCGAATGGCCCTATCTCCCAAAATATCAAACCATTTCTTTAAAATGGCCCCTATTGTGAAAAGCCAACCACCTAATAAAGAAAGGGAGAGAGCGAGACTGTTAACCCATAGAACCCTCTAAAATCAAATCAAATGAGTGTTTCTGTGTGCATGTGTCAATGTGTATGTATGGACTCAAATTGTCATGAAGGTTCAAAGCCAGTGATAGCACAGAGAATTTCTTTGGCTTGAATCCATTTTTTTTGGCTTTAAATGAACCAAAGTGGGTGTATTCAAGTGGGTGGGGTGGCGAAGCTGAGGTTGGGTTTTATACGGATCAGCTGATGCAGTGCAATTTTGGTATGAAATCACACTGTGTTTCTGCCCGCTAAAAACATTTTATGCATGTCAAGTTTTTTCTCATTCACTTTGATATGAATTTTTACCACCACAAATTCACTGTTAACGATTGTAAATGAGTAGTGTAGAATTTTCCATTGCTATTAAGACAGAGTGGGTTACATTAAGTGGATATTGTTACCAAGAATCTTATCCACAACAGTTCTTCCCTTTGAGTTGATGACATACCTGTAGTTATACAGCAGCAGGAATGAGACTTCACCCCTGTAGTCTCTAATTTATATATCCAAACACTAAATTCTCTGATTAACAATCAATCAATAATAAAATCAATAAATTAATTGATGAATAATCCTTATTGTAATCCTGTAGTTGTTATGAAAACGCAGATTCACCCTTTCATACCAAATCCGAGGAGTGTTGACGTGCATTAAACAGGTCAGATTTGCCCAATAAAGGCAAGAATGACAAAAGATAATCTGAAAAAAAAAGACAAGGTCAAATTTTGTTTGTTAAGCAGGTCGGATAGCACCTGTTGATCCAGTCACAACAACAGCAAACAAACAAAGACGGTTCCTGTGGTCTGAAAGGGGCGAGAGAAAGAGGCGGAGAGAGAGACAGACAGGAGAGGTTAACATGCTGCAAGAGAGGAAGCTCAAGGTGTAAATTATGAGAATAGCTTCCTCTCTGCCTTTGTGTGTGTGTGTGTGTGTGTGTGTGTGTGTGTGTTGGATCTCTCTCTACCCCCACACACTCACTAAGGTCGTCCCTCACACGCTGCTGTCATTTCCGAGAGGGTGGGGGCATTCACTAACCCATGATGACAATCTATTTCTGTCTGTGATCTCAGCTGCCAACTGTCATCACTATCCCGAAACTGAATCAGAAGTACTGAAACACACTTAGGATTTCATCTGCACGTATGTCAGTGGGAGACATGACGGTATTTATAGCTGGAAAGCTCCCATATCTGTTCTCTTATTTTCGGACTCCAATGTGCCACTGTGCTATCTCCATTTCCCCCTGTTCTTTCTCCTATCTGGTTCCTTCCCACCACACCCTTCTCTCACACACGTCCCCAAACTGTTCTACACTCTCCCCTCTCCTGGGAAGTATTCACTTGTGCCAGATGCACGTGGGAACATCCTGTGACTCTCAGTGGGATTTAGGACGGTCTCCACCCATTTGTTCATTCACTTGTAGCGTGAAAGTGATGTGTCTCACCTGCATAGTCTACATTATTGCTTTGGACATTTTTGTTACTGATTGGTACAGAGGGGGGATGTATTATTTGTGGTTGATGATGAAGCACAAGCTTAGCTAATAACCATAAAAACAGACACAACCTCCACACCTGCCCCTCATTTCCCCTTAATGTCACTTCTGTTGCTCCGCCAGCCTGCTGAAAACAACGCCTGCTCCACACCCAAGAGGCCCCAGTGCTGGTAGGGAGGGAAACCAGGGGCATCCGAATTCCAGCACACACACACACACACACACACACACACACACACACAGATTGGTGCACGCAAATGGCCAGTCAGCTCAGTGGGGCTGTCTGCCCTTCTGTTTGTAGGCCCATGAATGCCTAACTGGCAGCTGGTTCAACAGCATTACAGTGAATAACACAGTTGAGCTTTTTAGTCACTCAGCAGTTGCAAATGGCCATATGTACAGTATAGTTCATTGTAGGAACTCAAAAGAGTTTGATCTATGAGCCAAAATATCTATAAATACTGCAGTTGTTTTCCTCAGCTGATATTATAAATGGTCCTAATTATTAAACTTAAATTGTTGACAGTTTGGTACAAATTGCTACAGATCTCATACAGTCATACTCATACAGTGCTCATTAGAAGCAAGGTCCTGCAATGTTGTGACTGCTGTAACGAGAGATTGTACAACTCTTGTATTTCTTATCTTTATGACTAAATAATGACTAAATAGCTTAAGTCCTACCTTCAGAGAACCCTTGAGAAAAGTGAATCATGTATTTGGACGTGCAGTTTGGTCTGTCAGTGTTCAATTTAAAGGGGCACTCCACTGATTTTACACATCAGTTTACTCATTGTGAGGAGCACTACTCAAACAACTGAAAACAGTTGTACAATATCTTCTGTGGCTCTAAAGCTGTGTTCAGACAGAGCGCAAGGTGAATTTTAGAAGCGAAAGACACAATTACATGACATGAATTCACTCTGGGCTGAGTTGAAAATCTGAGCAAAAAATGTACGGTACATCTCTGGGCTTTATAATTCTGCTTCGTAAACGTACAGAGATGAGAGGACAAAGGAGAGTGAGCAGAGGGGAATGAATGACAGAACGAAGTGGAGTTCCTGGTTAGTTTGAGATCAGCCTTTTTCTAGCTAACGTCTTTACTGATGGTGCATTGGCTGCTTGGGGCGAATCAAAACGGACAACACAAACGGTTCAGCAGTCTTTCTGTCTGAACACATCTTTAGTGAGAGTTTTAGAAAGCTTGAAACAAAATAACCCTGATGATGGCTTGGGCTTGAGACTTAAAATCTGTAACTGAACGCCTGCATTACAAACTGGAGGTGTGGGGGATTGGAAAGATGTGGGAATTTAGGAAGCAGAGGGGTCTTATGAAAAATGCTGTTGAGTTGCATTATGGGAAATGTAGGATCCAGCATTTATCTCAGCATCTGCTGCTTTGATTTTGACCATTCAGTTTTTATTCTGTCTCTAGTGAGTCCTCCAACCTAATGGTAGTACAATACTAAATTGCTTGAGTACCCCTTTAACAATGAACTAAATAGCTAGCTTTTGTATACCCTCAAGGAAGACAGCACCACAATGACACATGTTTTAATTGCTTTGTGCTAAAGATTTCTTCCAAGTTTGTAAATTGGTCACTTATAGAGCACAAGTACTGTACAAAGAAGTGTCCTGTGGTCATTCAGGAGCCTGCCATCTCCTTTACTCCGTTCCAAGTGGGAGATGAAGTGTAGTGACTGTTAGTATTACCTTAATCACTATTGGAGGATTTATAGCTTCTAAGTCTGTTTATCTTCTCCAAGCTGCCGCTGGAGGATGTAACAAATAACTCTTCCTCATCCCTCTACTTAACCGTGTTTAATTTGCGTCTTATCATAATTGTACAGAAGCTTGGGAGTGACAGTTAAACACTGCAGGTACCCACAGACCAGAACACTTCCCAGATCACGCTGACTGTTTGCTACTTCCACTGTCTGGGAATGTGAATGAGCTCTGTCTCACACACACACACACACACTTAGAGCTTTGTTCCTCTGGTTTTAAGTAGCTCTGGATTCTGTCCTGCCTCTCCTCTAGGCCTTTATGAGTAAGAAGGCCGCCATTTTTATATCACCTTTGCACCAATACAATCACCATGTTCTACTGTGATTAGGGAGTTGTGTGTGCAGGAGTGTGTGCGCTTGTGTGTGGGTAAGCACCTCTCCACATATAACAGTAGTTTATGAGGGAGCCGCTCACTGGCTATCACTCAGGATTTCTTATGTGTGTGAAGTGGTTGCCATGGCGCTAGAATTTTCACTGTGTGCAGTTGTGTTTTACGACTTCTTTTATGAAGCAAATTGTGAGAGCTTGAGCTGCAGTGTGGAAAAAAATGTGTTACATCCAGATGCAAAGACCCCAAAAGGTTGAAAATCATGTTTCAACACACTTTTTTGCAACACTGTTTTTTATGTTCCTAATCAGAAAGTTGTGTTTTTGTTTATTTAATTGGCAAAATAGCTTGAAACATGGTCAGTGAGTTCCTCTACACATAAATAAGTCTGCATAGGAGGGGGCAAAGGCTGGTGTCAACTTTTCCTTTTAGTTATCTTTGCCAATGTTATCACAAGTATGAGATTAATGAGAATACGTCTGAATGTAATCATGGCTTGTTTGACAGCTGGCTGATCCACATGCACGGAGTTAACATGAAAACAACAGTTTGCAATAATTAGGACTGCAATCTGTGGGTTAGACTTTGGGTCGAACTGCATTGAACTGGAGCCATATTGCTGAGGACCATTGACAATAAATGGATGTAATTATGATCCTTGTGCTAAGAATGTTTTTGTACACTAAGGTTTGGTTTCAGCAGGGGATGTGGATAAGGTTTTTGGTGGTTGTGGTAAGGAGTCCTCAGACCTTTTCAGCCTGGAGCCGAAATGAGAAATGTTGTTCCACACTCAGACTCTGGCTCATTAAAATGAAATTACTGTTACGCTTGTCGTTTGGTGAATTTCAACATTACCAATTTTGACCCAAAGCTTAAATGACAGTGCCTTTTTTTTGTACATAACTACAAATCACTTGTAGTTAACATTACTGCTGACCCTTTTCTAAGGCATACCGTAGTGTTTTAGATTGTTGAACATGTTTTCTCTATCTTCCAGCTTTGTGGAGCTTTGAGAATACAGTATATTGTCCTAATCTCTTGGCCTCTTGCTAATCAAAATCACTACATTTACTAAGAACAGGGAACTCCGTGTAAGGCAGGAGTGAATATCTTGCAGTAGATTACATATATGGGTATGAAAACTGAGTTACAGTCAGGAAAGGGGTACCGAGACTGTTGAACAAGGTTGATAAAAGGGGTTATGATAATGATTGGGGCTTTTGTGGAGATGGAGGGAGAGGGGGGATGCTCTGGAATGTCAAGAATGAGGGTTTGTTTAATCCCTGTGGGGGATAAATTATTAGCAGCAAAGGGAACCCTGCTGTGCAAAAACCGGCCCGTCTCCTACCATGGGAGTCTGAAGTGAGATTTGTGCATGTGAATATCGGTTTTGTACACCCATGAGACAGACTGTGTGCAGTTTAAATTGATAAAATGGAGTGATAAGTGAAATTTTCAACAACCTCAGGAAATAAGTGTCAGTTGAAAGTATTGTTTTTAGAACTGCCTGCTCTGTATCTTAAACATGGAGAAGAAGTGAAGCATTTCACCCTTCAGTGAACTGTGATTGGTCTGAAAGCTGCCTTTTCCTGTGCTGTCATTTAGCTTGTATCCAAACAGAGACTGAACTGTGGTCTAACCTAAAACCTGATGAATGAATGGGCCAACTTCTATCCATCTCCCATTAGCATTACCTAAATGATTGGCTGTGAGTTGTTGTGGTGGAAATAACCGTGCAGCTAAAAGTTGTGATGAGGTGGTCAAATTAAAAACATCTGTTGGTGTGGAAAAGTGATTTTGTCTTCAGTACTCTTTAGTGGGTTGAGTAATCTGGCTTTGCACCATTCATGGGGGAGAAGGGGAAATGAGAGCAACAGAGAGAACGGGGAAACACAAAGGGGGTAAAGATTTAGTGAGGCAGTAATGAGCTACTGGAAGGGAAGAGCACAGTTCAGTTTGATTGGTCCACCTATGCCTAGCCAGCATGGCATCCTGGGTAAATATGAGCCAGCAGTTAGTTGCCGTGGTGATCTAGGAAGCAGCAGCTGCCAAGAGGGCCAAGGTGGGAGCACGCCACGGACCAGATGGATGCACGCACCAACCAACCCAAACAGCACAAGTCATGTTAGATAATTTTAAGTGAATTTAACAAAACATATCCGTCACAAAAAGTTTAACAACAGGACAAGACGATACAAAATTTAATTTGAAATGAAATGAATTACCAGGCTGTCAAAGACCACAAGATCCGCAAATTGACTTGTCTGATATCACTCTGATTGCTCTCTACTTAAATGGATCGGTATGTGTGTGATGGAAGAGGACGCTTTTTACAAAACTTCCCTTTGGTTCTGGCAAGTGAAGTCAGTATCTGCTTTATGTTGTCTGACCTTACAGAAGAATGAAATCATAAAGGGGCCGGTAGATTAAAGAAATGATTGTCTATCAGGGAAAGAGCTAGGGGGTTTAGATGTGGAGGTGATGGATGTCCACAGAGGAATATAAGGTCAAATGAAAAGTATAAAGAGGACATCAGAGGTAAGCTGGGTAAATAGATGTCTGATGAGCAGAGAATGAAGTGAGTGTAGCTCTAATGGATGTCCAAAGTGTGTGTGTGTGTGTGTGTGTGTGTGTGTGTGTGTGTGTTTGCACAAAGCTTCGCAAGATTCCACTCACTCTCACTCAAACACATCCCAACCTCACTTTCATAGGTCCATCTATTTCTTCATTTACCTTACTGGGACATTTGCCAGTCTTCCATTTCATGTCGGTGGTCAGATCAGTCAACAGGGGTCAGCTGGGGTCATCTTATCTCCCGCACTGACCAGAGATTTCTTTATAATGATAGGCAGGCACACACACAGGAATATCTTTACAAAATGTGAAATGCCGTACTACTGTGACACATTTTTCTGCTTTTGCTTTAGCTTTGTTGTTGTAGTTTTTGTCTGTAGAACCATGGTATCTATTACTGCTCATGCCGCTACAATTCCAAACAAGTGACTGCTGCTGCTGCTGCTGCCAAAGGAACAAAGCATAGTTCCTGTGTACCAGAGGATTTTTGCAGGAAAGACTTATCTGTCACATGGTGTTTATTAAGGCACCAGAGCAACACTTGAGGTAACTGTATGGGCATTTGGGCTGATTGCAGTTGAGGGCAGTCCAGGGGCACTTGGAAGGACCAGAGTGGCGCTTAGGGTGAACCTTTTGAATACAATTACAAAATCACAATTTGTAACAGATTGCAATCAAGTGCTAATTTCAGAAGCATGAGGTCACACATGCAAACTGGCTCTCTCTTTAATCATGTAAAGCTGAATAGATGTTACTCAGGGGCATGTTTAGTGAGTGTGTGTTTGGTTTTCATATTCATGAGGTTACGCAGTGTTGCGTGCCTCGGTCCTGTGAGGCTGGAGGGGCAAGGTCTTGTGAAAATCAACATTAGGCGCATGTATGATAAGCTTTAGGTTTGTGTGGATGTGGCTGTGAAACACAGACGGGAAGAGTAATCAAACTTACTGACCCGTGTTTCGAAGGCTGCCTCATCATCAAGGGAGATGGGGCCAGTTAAAGTGAGCAGCTCATTCATCATATTTGTGCATATTTGTGGTCGAGCTTTTTCGCATTACATTTGCATTCATCATTTTCTGATGAGAAAAAATAGACTTTCACTGGAAAGAGAAAAAAGCACTCCTTTTAATGACACACGGTCTCCCGATGCACACACACACACACACACACACACACACACACACACACACCGTACAGCTAATTTGTCACCAACTTTTATCAACCGAGGGAAGTTCACGCTTTAGTGCAAGAACAAAAGGTCATTTCTTCAGTGAAAGATAACACCTTAAAGACTGTCTGAGCCATCTGTGAAAACTGACTCACATCAACAAGGTGTGACTAATGGGTTATAGGAGGAAATCATGATGATAGGAGGAAATCATCCCTACAGTGGATGGCTATTAGAAAGATCACTAATATTATTCATTAGAGGTTCTAGCTAATCATGGTCTTTTGCTGAACTGGCTTTATTCAAACATAATGGAAGAAGAGCTCAAAGATAACTACGTAGGACAATCTTTGAATAACAAAGGAAACATTTAACAAACTGCCTTTCACCAGACATGACTTTACTTGTAATCTTCAGGTAGCTCTCTTATGTCCCCACTACAAGACAGTGTAATATCTAACAGTATAATCTGCTCACGTTTCCTCAGCAATGCAGCTTGTAGTTGTGTGAGATGTGAGTGCGTTTGGGGTGGCCCCATTCCTTCCAGTTTTATTGAGTTTAGGAATGTGGAGGTGTTCCCAAATTTGTCTTTTTCAGGAAATGAAAGATCTCCTTACTTCCTGCCAAAAGAATGTCAGCAGCGATTGAAGGTCAACAGGAGGTCTCGCTTTGTGACTGTCACAAAAAGTATCACTTTAAAATCATAATTAAACCTGTTGTTGTCTCTGTTTTGATGAAAAATGTCCTCAATAAAGTCTCATGTGGAACCCTAAATACAGTCAAAATACCGCCTCTACTCAAAGAGCCTGTTTGCACACGTAGGTGTGTGTGTGATGATAGACATGGTGCTACCGGGAAGGTATTCATATAGCTGCTCCTCCTGTATGCCGCTCACCTCAGATGTTTTAGCCTCTGGCCTTTGTTGTTGACCCACGTCACATGAAGAGGCCATTTCAATTATGTCACCTATCCACTAAAGAGCGGTGTGATGTCAGGCTTCATTCTTCACACAGCACACAAGCAGATGGTTTTGCGATTTTAAGTCATGCCTTGTAGGTTTTAGCCACAGTATACAGTTACTGCACTTCATGTGTTTTTTTATCAGATGGCTCCTTCCCTGTGAACTGATGAAGTGTGTAGAGAGTGCTAGAGTGCTTTCTTGAGGTTGATAAATGGAAAAAATGATTTCAATTTATTTATCAAACTGACATTATAGTTGTTGTTTTTTGTTTGTTTGTTTTGTTCATTAAATACATTATCTTGTTGACCTTGTGTCAAGTAGCCCTACGTTTGTACCCCAGGGGGTACTTGGAAAGCTCAATTAAAAACAGTTAGTAATGGATAAATGATTGAAATAGATAGTTAAAAGTAATGGATGAAAGGTTGAAATATTTAAAGTAACGGATAAGCAGTTGAAATAGCTAGCTAAAACTAGTAAAAAAAAAAAGTTGAAATAATTAGCTAAAACTATTGGATAACTTGTTGAAACGTCCTGCTTCTTCCACTCCAAGTGATCATAGTACAACAACTCAAACCACAGCAACCTACACACTGATAGTTCAATTGTATGAAGACCATAATGTAACAATGTCCACTTTTATATAATTAATAGAGGTAAATAACATCCAGTTTATAATCAATTGATTAGAACATATTTGGAACATGATGGAGGGTGTTGATGAAGGGGTACTTGAGGTCATCTGAGCTATGTGGGTACGTCAGACAAAGAAAGTTGGGAACCTCTGCTCTACAGGACCTTAAAACTCTTTTCCATATTCACAAACCTAACTCTCTATATGAAAGAAATATGTGACATGTTGTTCACCAGTGGGTATATTAAATTAGGGCATGCTCTGATTGTGACATGAGAAGTAGTCTAGAGTTTCTGTTAGCTGATAAACAGGTCAGTTCCCTCTGGATTCTGGTCTTTGTAGTTCTTTGTAGTGCACAGCAGGACCTTCAAAGTTGAGAGGTCACACACTTCAGTGGGCATAGCTAATCCTGTCATCTGGACTTTGGTCTGAATTCCTCTGTGTTGAGAGGTGTTAGAGCTTCGGTTACTAGTCTGGGTGTCAGTTTATTGCCATTACACAGCGTGGCTTTGCAGGATAGTCTGGAGGAAGGAGGCGGAGGAATGGGCTATTGCAGGGACCTGCACAGACATATTGAGGGGCTGTCGCTCTAAGCATGATTCAACAGTCAAAACCATCAGATCCCCGTATCTCTACAGAACGCACACTTAATGTAATGGTCGTAACTGAGGAATTATCTTGCATGTAGCCTGCTGCCTATATATTAGCCAGCTAGCTAGCTAGGATTGGTTCATGTGATAGCATAATATAAGGCAATATTGCGCGACATGATGCAAACGTGACAAGCAAAAAAGTAATTAAAGTTTGGATGATATGGAGATTTAATTTGGTCTAACTTTAGCAATTATGGGCTATTTTTGCAGCCACAACAGCAAAATAAAAAAAATTATTAGTTGTTTCTTTTCCTCCAGCTCAGCCAGAGAGGGAAAATGGGCTGTTGCTCGGGCAACTTTAGCCCGGCCTTGTGCACGTCCTTGGGCTGTTGGCTGTCAAACGTACTCTTGACACACACACTGGATTAATGTGACTTTGGTGTCCATGGAGCAATATTTCAGTGTTTTCTGTTATTCTCAGTTCATTCAGATGTGATCCTTCCATACAGTCTTACCCAGCATATTGTAGCTCCCATGTTTGCATGTTGATGCTGTGCCCTGTAAAAAGAACTGGTTAAGTTGCATTTTAGTGTGTTATAGTCCAGCAGCTTGACCACTAAAGGCCGTCTTTGTAATTATTCTAGTTGTAATGAAGGGTAAAACCAGGGAGAGGATGGAAAGATGCTGACTGTGTTTTTCTGTTTTCTCTGAACAGATCGTGAGGACCAATCAATCCTTTGCACGTAAGTACTGCAACTCTTAACTCTCTATTAATTGTCCTCCTCTCCTCTCTTGAGGTCATGTCTCTGTTAGGACAGATGGTTGCTCTGTTCTTTAAGGTGGTTCTGGTGATAAAGCAGCTTGATGGGCTGGAAAATGAAACTGTCTCAAGATGAAGATTATATAGCTGCACTTTAATAGGGTTACCTTATATAAAGGCAGGGTCTTGCTTCTTATCCTGGAAATATGTATGTATCTACAATAAAGAAGAGTAAAAGTAAGTATTGCAATTATATGTAACATACGATGAGAGCACTTTATAGGGATCATCACTTCTGAATTACTTAGGGTAATTTGGGGTTCCACATTTGGTTGTTTTGTCTCTGTGAAGTAACCCTTCCTCCATCTCCCTTCATGTTTCTCTCACCCTGAGTCAGTTGGCCAGCTCCCGTCATCCTGCTGTTTTATTTACAGACTGGTTTCAAATAGCTTTTTGTGGATGCTGGGATGTGCAGCAGCTCTACCCAATACTGAGGGAGTTATGAGTGCGGTTTGGTGCCCTGCCTTCATCTTCTTTGGCAGAGAGTAATTAAGTGCCACACTCTTTCAGTGTGGCTTGAGTTGACGCTGCCAATGAACGGACAAGAGCTGTTGCATAATCCGTCCTAAATTCTCAAAACTACGCCCCCCTGTTGGTGACGGTTTCGCCAGTGTTTAATAAGTAGGGTGGTCACCCAGTTTAGAGAAGCGACTTCATCACTGTAAATAAATCTATATTGATTTCAGTATAAGAGACATCAGTTGGAAGTAAAATAATAATATTTATTAAAGCAGAAACAGAGAAAGATTTTTGGTGATTTATACTCCATCAACATACAGTAAAGCATCTTCAAAAGTAAATGTAGGCCCATGTAAATGGAAGAAAGAAGTAGAAAAGACTCAGTACATCAAACAATGGACCCTCCCAGTTAAATCTCCCAGAAGATCATGTGCGATAGTAGGTCTGAAAGACAGAATGAGAGAATGGACCTTCAGACCTTTCAGAAAACTGCACCGTCTTCCTCTTCTGCTAAATTTCCCTCCTGAGATCAACAAAGTTCAATCTAATTTGATCTAATCTTATCTTTTCTTATTGTACTTTTGCCAAAACTACCATTTCATTGAAGAGATGTAGGATGACGTGGTCTCAATACTGTTTCAGATGCTTCTCTTCCTCCAAGGGAAATTAATCCTGGAGAAACACTGATTTGAAAATAATCACAAGTTATCTGACTGGAGTGTGCAGGCCATCTCACAACCTGTGTTTATACAGGTCTGACTCTACTTAGTCTTAGAATAAAAAAGCCATTGCGACAGCCACCTCTAATCCATCTAAAATGCCACAAACGTATTTAGCGTAGCATAGAATTACAGCAGGTCTTGTGTACTCGTGTGTGGTTTAGCAGTGATGGGTTCAGAATCACATTTGCAGACTCGGGTCTTGTTTCGAACGGTCACTTCCTGGTATTTACTTGTGATCCCACATTTACTGATGAATAGTCTTGTATGAATGGTCAAACATAGGATGAACAAGTACCTTGTATCAGACACAGGATTTCAACACAAGCCTATGTCTATATGCTGTATCCCAAAGAACAGAGCAGGGAGCGGCCCATGAGACAGAGAACTTGTAGAATCTCTCACTTAAGAGTTGAGAATACTGTTGACCCTCTTACGTATGAGAGTTGGGAGAGAGCAAGACGTAGAGAGCGTTCACAAAGTGAGGGGTCCTGCCGTAAGTGACCCCGTAACTCTGCATGTCCACATCTTGTCTATAAGAAAAAAAGGATAAAATGTGGGAAAGTCGGTGGTTATTTCCATGAGAAATAATACTCCTGTAAAACTATGAAGACATCAAGCCAAACTGGCATGTGTATCTAACTTGACCTATATTGCTATGCCTGTATCCTGTGTTGGAGGACTCGCCCATCGAATTCTAATGTGGCAGCTAAAACTGCAGTGCTCTATGTGCAGCAGAGCTAATAGCCAGCTAGACTAAAGCCACCGGTATGTAGCTAGATGTAGTGTTGCTGGCCTGGTTTCTGTGTTGGCCCTGGTTTTCTGGGCTCTGGGTCCTGACTGTGGGAGCTGTGGATGGCCCTGCCTGAACACAGCTATCATTAGAGACGGCCCAAAAGCAGAGCCTGGAAACTTTGGAGACTGGCCCACCAAACCACAGGGTTCTCCAGTAAAACAGGCTGACAGACGAATGGATGGATTTAGAAAACAACAACAGATAGTCTGATGGTCGTTCACTCTCTCCTTCTCTCTTTGTTTAGTCTTTCCTTGGGGTTCATCCAATCACTCTCCACCATAATAATGAGTAAGAGTTATTTTGGTTAGGGGTTTATGGTGTTTTGTCTGTAGCCTACCTTTCTAAATTGTGGACAACTTACACATATTATTTCCTGTACAACAAGAAGCCTGTAATTCATGATTGCAAACAAAGGGTGTTGTAATTGTTTGTTGGAAGTGATACGAAAGGCAGAAGCTAAATTGAAAACGATGTGTGTTTATTTTCTCTCACTCAGTCTTCATTAACTCACTCTGTCCACTCTGTGTATATCCATGCTGTCTATCCGCTTTGTCTTCAGAGGTGAATCAGGTGCTGGCAAGACCGAGAACACGAAGAAGGTCATCCAGTACCTGGCCCACGTTGCCTCCTCACACAAAGGACGCAAAGACCACATTCCTGTGAGAGCCCCACTGCATACACTCTCTCCTTTCCTCTCCTCTCCTCTCAAATACATCTCATTTGAACTATCTTTGGTATTTGTGAATTACCTCTGCACATCATTATTGTAATTTAAAGGAATAGTTTGACATTTTGGGAAACATGCTTATTCGCTTTCTAGTGGAGGGTTAACGCCAGACAGCGTTAGAAGATCAACGCCACTCTCATATCTGTATCTGTTAAACATAAGGCTACAGTTGATAGCCGATCAGCTTAGCTTAGCAGAAAGACTGCTAGCCTGGCTCTTTCCAATGGGAATAAAATCCACCTCTACCTCCAAAGCCCCGTAATTAACACGTTATGTCGCATTTGTTTAATTAGTACAGAGACCTGTAACTTCCTGAACTCTAGTTGCCTGGCAACTGCTCAGATCCAAGAAAGAGTCTGGCAGATAACCCCCAGATAACGGCAAAGTGTTGTTGTTACGCTTGAATTGAACATGATATAATGTGTTAATCAGTGAGCATTAGAGGTGCTGGTAGGTGGATTTTGTTTGGACAGAGCCAGGCTAGCAGTTTCCTTCTGTTTCCAGTCAAGCTAAGCTAACCGGCTGCTGTCTGTAGCTTCATATTTACCATACAAACATGAGAGTGGTATTGATCGCCTCATCTCACTGTCCGTAAGAAAGAGAATAAGCATATTTACCAAAATGTCAAACCATTCATTTAATGAATTGTAATGTTATTGTGTTCTAGTCAAAATTAAAGTGCATAGCTTAGTTTTGATATTTGGTATTAGCTGATAACAAGTTGTGTATTAATCCACAGCTAACCTAATAGATTTTAATACAGCCTGACTGGTCACCTCTCCTGCTTCATGTCAGCCATTCTGCGAGAGTGTCCCCAATGCTGGGCTAAGTGTGTACTGGTGTTCTGTTTCCTGTGGCTTGTGTCTGACATAAGCGCTTCAGGTTTTAACACTTACATTTGTTTATCCATAACAAACAGCCCGAATCTCCCAAAGCATTCAAGCTCCAGGCAAGTGTATCTCCCGCTTTCTCAAAAAGAGTGTGTGGTCTGTCTTGATGTCTGTGTGTGTGTGTGTGTGCATGCCCTTCTCTCTAAATCTCTGCCGCTTCCATAATGATGTTGACAGACTAATCTATGCTCCTCTCTTTATGAGGTATTTGTTTGTGCTGGCTCAGTCTCATATGCTTATTTGAAGCCCACTGAATCTGCCATTAAACCAGCAGGCTCATGATACTGAAACACTTTGTTTTATCAGTTGGTTCTGGTTTATTAGAACACTTGGAAATTGAGATGTTTTATCAGAAACATATGCCAGTCATGTGCAGAAAAAAATAGGTCAAACCTGCTCACATTAAGTGTTAGTCGAGCATTAACTGACTCTGTATAGCCTTTCTGTGTATGTCCTCTGTTTCTGGGGTTTACGGTGTTTAGGAAGAGCACATGAACTGTGAAATCAGACCACAGCCGCACTAAACATCTCTCCTCAAATGTTTTATGCCAGGCTTCATCTTTTACATTTTAGTGAACTAAACATTTGATACTAGATGCCCATATGTAAAATGAAGATAACAAAGATGATAAAACATGATGGTAGTTGATCAAATCTTTCATATGTTCATGCATGTTTTCCATTAGTGATGTTCTCTACATGCATGTGTGTAGTTTGAAGAGCATTTCGGTTAATAATTCATTGGCCTATTCTTTAGCCTTGGTTGTGATAATATTATTCCACGGTGTCCTTCAGTCCATATGTGGCTTTTGCTGCCAAGTCAAGTCAAGTTTCCCCGTGGATGTTGTAGCCTCACCTGGGTTTTCAGATTTTAATCCACAATGTTTTGTCCAAGAAGTAACACAAATGATACTCTGCTGACACAGTACTGAATTCGCTCCAACTCCATCTTCTGTCTCCCGTGCTCTCTACAAAACCTGATATTTTCTGGCTCACCTCTTCTCTGCTTGATTTATCCAGGAGCTATTTTTCTTTCTTCCCTAAACTAATACCTGATGTCTCTGTGTCCTCTGTAAATCTAATAACTATAGAAGCAAGAGTCTTAGGTGAATCTATAACCTGCAGCTTTGAGCACACACAATCCGGGTGAATGCCTGTTTTAATACGCTGCGTTTCAGTAGCTGTGAGTGAGTAGCTGTAACTCACGGCCTCAGTGCTTCCCTGCCAGAGTACGCCATCCATGCTGACCTCCTTAATGTTGCGTTCCTTCTGTGTTGCATTACAGCTGCCTCTGAGCACAGACCAGAGGAATGTAGAACCAGGGATTGAGGGAGAGCGAAGATATGGTGGAGGAGAGAGGTTTGGAAGGGGGTGAAATGGGGAAGATGAAGTAGTGGAGAAGAGGTAAAGCAGACCAGAGGGGACCAGACTTTAATATTTCTCTCAAATGGGAGCTTGTTTATTCTTTAGTTATACAGGGATCTATGCACTGGTTTCTGTGTTATTCCATGTTATTCAGAGCCTGAAAGATATTTCTTCTCTCTGATGTACTCTTTCGTTGCTCTATCTCCTCTACAGGCCAAATCATTTTCTCTCTCTATTTCTGTCAATCTCTCTTTTCTTGCTTTCTGTTTAACAACACATCTAGGTAGGGCTGTAGGTAGTCCCGTGTTTCTTTCGGTGGCCATTTCTGGCGTGAGTCCAGAGGAGTATCCTGGAGTCAGATCAAGGCAGGATCTGATCTGGTGTATGGGCTTTTTCTGTCTGCCAGTGCCCTGGATAGAGGAGACTGTGTCATGTGTAGGGGAATTGGAGGTTTCAGGGGCTATAGGGAATGTCCCAACCACCTATCAACCCAGGTTTTGAGATTTGAGTGGAAGCCATCATTACCATCATGGTGGTACAGTCTTTGGATATATAGGGTATATCATCACAACCACAGGAATGTGCAGGCCGGAAGAAGGCTCTCACTCATCAGCTCAAAGTAACCACTCACTGTAGGGCATGTGTCGAAACACACTCGCTATATTGCCTTTGTGGTTTCACGAGTTCTGTCAAAAGTATTGGTTGTCTTGGCCCATTAAACTTGTCGAGTTCCCCTGACAAAAATCGCATTGTACTGCAGTTGACTAAAGTAAAGCCAACAGCGCCATGATAAATTGCTGACCGTCTGAAAGATTGGTTTAGCATATTACCTCGGCTACATTTATCTCTAGCTGCTCTGTTAGGAAGAATTGACCAGCTTGTGTATGTTTTGGCAGACACAGAAAAATGTGATAAATAGTGATAAAAAGATTAATTACGTGGTACCAGGCATTAGAAATGTTTGACAGCTACTTGGCTCTTTACCTCTCTGTCTTTCTCCACAGGGTGAGTTGGAACGCCAGCTCCTGCAAGCCAACCCCATCCTTGAATCTTTTGGCAATGCCAAGACAGTGAAAAATGACAACTCATCTCGCTTTGTGAGTTTACAGTTCCTGTTTAAATGATCATTCTCTTGATTTATGTACAAATAGTATCCAGAAGGGAAACAGATTTACGTAAACTCCCCCACTTGACTATCAGTTTACATTTGATTTAACAGATATGTACGAAGAAATGTACATAATCTAAACCCAAGTTTGAAACATGCATGCTTCTATTCCCAATTTACTGTATAAAGATAACAGTATTTCTTCATGTTCAACATCTTTAGTAGGAGATGTTTGTCCTCACTCTAGGTCTGTGGAGGGATTGTCAAGGTTAGCTATATAAAACAGATAATCTGATGTTTTATTAGAAGTATGGATCCGTGTAGCTTTCATGTTTTACCTTTTAACTCTTCCTTTTTTTTTGTTTGGGACAAAAAAATACAAAACTCCAAAATAGTACAAAACGTATGAGAGATACCGATGACAAGCTCAATACCACTCTCATGTCCGTACGGTGAATATAAAGCTAGAGCCACCAGCTGGTTAGCATAGCTTAACATAAAGACTGGAAACAGGAAAACAGCTAGCCTGTCCAGCTAACATCTCAGCTTTAGAGGTGCTGGTAGGTGGATTTTGGACAGAGCCAGACTAGCTGTTTCCCCTTTGTGCTAAGCTCAGCTAACCAGCTGCTAGCTGAAGCTTGATATTTACCGGACATCAGAGAGGTATCGGCCTTGTTAATTAGAATTATGTAACTTTTAAATATTTGATAAATCAATGATTTTGTTCAGATGTCTTGTTTCATAAGTCTTTGTTCTCTAATCATTTCCTAAAAAAATCTAGTATTATAAGGTGGACTGATGCTGCACTTGTAATATGTTGTGATCTCTGATCTTGTAGTGATGAGTTACAGGAATCGCAACAATCCTCGCTCTAAGCATTTAACATTTTTGTAAGACTAAGTAAACCATGTGGCCAAGATTAACCACCATGGTGTTCAGTCCTCATGAATCACCGGCTGTCTCAGATGAGAAGCAATGAGGACCAGTAGACAGATGGGCACACACACTTACAGACACACATTCACTGTCAGGAAACCACAGACATGCCTGAGATTCCTTCTGACCTGTTAACCTGGCTTTTCCTAATATAGGCATTCTGTTCTCCACTGTGTCTCTGTCATCTGCTAGAGTCCGCAAAGTGGTGTTTAAAATGCAATGGTGCCCGAAGGGAGAGGAAATATTTGACATATGCACACACACAAACACATACAGTACAGTACTCACTGGCATCATAGGCTTTTTTTAATTAACCTGTGAAGTTTACAACAGTCGTTTTTTAACATCAATATGCATCTTGTGTCCTGCAGGGGAAGTTCATCAGAATCAACTTTGACGTCACAGGCTACATTGTCGGGGCCAACATTGAAACTTGTATCCTCGTTACTGGGACAGGCTGACGGAGCAGAAGGTCAAAGGATTGTTTCAAACACAACAAAGGGAGCTAAAAGACAGGGTACACATTGAGTTTGGTGCTGAGAGCAGCGCTTAGGTTATGCGACTCACCACTGCTTATTCTTAACCACAAGAATGCCATTCCCGTTCTGCATATTCTCCAGACGGAGCTAGAGGGCACTGAGCTCTAAAGAAACCACATTTTTATTGTTATTCCTCATTTTTATTCAAGTTTATTTATGCCTGGTGAGGAAAATAAGGCATAAGGCTCCTCAGGGTAATATTTCTTTGTTGCAACACTACGAAAGAATAAAGATTTGATTCCCCAGTGATTTCTTGGATTCTTCTAAGATCCAGGATTTCTAGGAAAATGTTTTGGTGTTGTACTTTATTAGAGTTCTTGTATTAAAATAATTGTTGCTAAGGAAAACACTTACCAAAAAAGTGCTTGCATGATCCTATAAAACTTTGTGAGTCATAGTGCATGTGGCTAAATTGACTTGTTGTTCCTCATGAGCAGAAAGTTTACAACAATGTGGTCATTTCTTTCTAATATTTACTACAACCGTGAGAGTATCAGTTTCCTGTTTTTCATGTTGTTATATCCTGGTCAGTCCTTAACCTTTGCTCTCAGACCTTCTAGAGAAGTCAAGGGCCATTAGACAGGCCAAAGATGAGAGGACCTTCCACATTTTCTACCGCCTGCTGGCAGGGGCTGGAGAGCATCTCCGAAGTGAGTGTCTGAAAACTGCTATAAGGAGCAAAAGTATCAGAGCAATGACAGTGAGGCGTCATGTTTGTGCCAATTTGCTTCAGGCAAGGAACAGAGCTAAAGAAAGCTGGTTTTGAATTACCACCGGCCAGCTAATCTTTTTCTCTCGTTAACTTTTTAATTTAGCTCGTTAGAACATTGTTTCATGATGATGCAGAACGTGTTTAGACATTTTAAGTCAACACTTTAAAGCAAATTTCTCTTATGTGGATTTAAAAGGTCACTAGATCTCTCCCTCGCTTATCCACTTACACTTACTCTAGACTGAACTGTCTTTACTGAAAATGGATGCAAACGTAACACATACCTCACTGCAATCAAACAATCTATTAAATTCCTACTTTTGAGGGTAAAATCAACACACTTCATGATCCTAATATACTTTAAAAACAAAAAGTATGCACTGAAAAAAATCCCAACAAGCAGCACAGTACAGTAACTAGAAAAACATACAGCGCGAAACTAAAAGCATGAATATGAGGACACTGATTAAAATTAACATTAAAATAATCATATATATATATATTTATATTTTTATATCTTTAAAAATGTCTTTCCTTCTCCAGCGGACCTGCTCCTTGAAGGCTTTAACAACTACCGCTTCCTGTCAAACGGTAACATTCCCATCCCTGGCCAGCAGGACAAGGATAATTTCCAGGAGACATTGGATGCCATGCACATCATGAGCTTCTCCCACGATGAGATTGTCTGTGAGTAGTACTTCCAGATGTGCCCCGAAACATAGTACATGTATTCTTATTCTCCTTCTCTTTCTATAATTACATTCATTTGTTTCCTCTCTTACTCTGCTATTACCTAATTTCTCCCCCCGTGGGGATCAGTAAAGTGTTATCTTATCCTTGCCAGGCATGTTGAAGGTGGTCTCTGCGGTGCTGCAGTTTGGCAACATTGTCTTTAAGAAAGAGAGAAACACTGATCAGGCCTCCATGCCTGAGAACACAGGTAAACACCCAACATCCGGTCACAGTAAAGCACGTACACACACTGCCTCCTCGCTAGTGTCAGTCATGATTCATCAATCCAGAAAATTAGATGACAGTGGCACTCCAGCTTCCACCACAGCAGGTGGTGGAAAACAGATGATCATTTCCACATATACATACTCACACAGTTTTCTCACTGTGAGCACATGCTCTATTAGAAACACGATTACACTGAAGTGAGATTTGTGTGTCTCCTGGTATTGGAATGCTTGTCACGTCAGCACCATGAGATGCTCCTTCAGTCTGGACTATACTGTAGTCACATACCTCTCAGTGTAAGACAGAAGAAAGTCTAATGAACATATGATATAGTTAGTTTTATTAGTAAGTTTGCTGTCTTTGGGTCACACCCAACATACTGATCTTAGTTCCCTAAAAACTCACTTAAACAAAGCCACTGACACATTTTGGGGTTTCAACCCAGCTAGGATATGCAGAATTTGGGTACAGTCATATATCCTGTTTATATTCCTTAATTATTTGAACCTAGCATCAAACTTAAATCTGATTCTGATAGTGAAAAACACAAATCTGTATATTGTATGTGAACCAGTCTGAAGTCTACTTTCATATCAAGCAATAAGTTACATGCTTCCTCCTTCCTCGCACTCCCAGTGGCCCAGAAGCTCTGCCACCTGCTTGGAATGAACGTTATGGAGTTCACCAGAGCTATCCTCACCCCGAGGATCAAAGTGGGACGAGACTATGTACAGAAGGCACAGACTAAAGAACAGGTAAGGTGCCATCTAACTCTGTCAGTGAGAATTATGTTTGCATTCCATGTTATTTGGCTGAAAAATATCAAACCTGGAAAAGTTGAATTCCAGTTTTTATATCTGTGCTTTGATATCTTTTTGTTTCAAGTGCAGCTCACTTTTGCAAACTCATGGGTCATAGGATAGGTTTAAACATCTTCCTAATGGTTTGTCCTTACTGTAGCTCCTAGTCTGATGTCATACCACGATAAATCAATAACATTTCAAATTATAACAGCGACACAAAGTTTATATTTTCATATTTGCACTCATGGCTCAATGGGCTATGTATTATTTATTTTTTTGTGTCTTTCATGGTTACTCTCCCTGGTCCTGCGCTCTTTGTGTTTTTCTCAGGCTGACTTTGCCGTTGAAGCACTGGCCAAGGCAACATATGAGCGGCTGTTCCGCTGGCTGGTCCACCGCATCAACAAGGCCCTGGACAGGACTAAACGCCAGGGGGCGTCATTCATCGGCATCCTGGATATTGCTGGCTTTGAGATCTTTGAGGTGCTGATTGTGGTGCTTAAATACTAACAAACTCATTTCCACAAAACACAAACTACGAAGAAAAAATATCACCATGACTAACAAACTTGACTTCTGCTTCCTTTCAGCTGAACTCATTTGAGCAGCTGTGCATCAACTACACCAATGAGAAGCTGCAGCAGCTCTTCAACCACACCATGTTCATCCTGGAGCAGGAGGAGTACCAGAGGGAGGGCATCGAGTGGAGCTTCATCGACTTCGGCCTGGACCTGCAGCCCTGCATCGACCTCATTGAGAGGCCGGTCAGTGTTCTCCATCTGTGCGCGTGACTGTATGTGTCTGCTTACGAATATATTGTGTTAAAGGACTTCTGTCTCCTCAGACCAACCCCCCTGGTATCCTCGCTCTGCTGGATGAGGAGTGCTGGTTTCCCAAGGCCACCGACAAGACCTTTATAGACAAGGTGCTCCAGGAGCAGGGCACACACACCAAGTTTCAGAAGCCGCGTCAGCTCAAGGACAAAGCTGACTTCTGCATCATCCACTACGCAGGGAAGGTATGTATTTCAGGCCCATTAAGGTGTTTTGCATTCTGACTGCTCTCTTGGGAATGATCGCTGGTTGGACCTACTACTTAAGTATGCCACTACTCTTTAAAACTAGCAGCACTTTAAAACTATAAAAAAAATGCAATATGCGTGTTTGAAAACCATTATTCATGTCCCCTTTATAGCCTCAGATTCTTCCTGTTTTGAAGCCTTTCTCGGAGGCACAGACTTTGCTCTTCTGAAGGCGCCGTTAACCAGGTCATTGCTTGAAAACAATAGCCCAGTTGTCGTACTGCTGCTGTAGGAAACCCACATCTGGTTCACATTGGTGTGAGATTGAGTCTTTGGTGCCTGATGGTTACATAACGGAGGTTTTCAACTTTCACCTTTGTGTGGTGGTCTGCCATCTGTAAAGAGAAAACGATGCTCCACAACATTCCAGGGAGGACGCTTGTCAGTTATAGCATCAAAGCTGATATCATACCCAGAGTGACAGTTTAATTACCTGTCTCTTTTTCCTGTCTTACGCATGTGTATATGAACACAGTGAAGAGCATCAGTCAGTCTTGTTTAAACATCAGTCCTGGACCTGAGCCTTACCGTGACAAACAGGTGAAAACCCCTGATTCAGCCCGATAATAAGAATCCAGTATCTGATACTGGAGCCAGCATTAAATTTGAACTTCATCAAATAAATCCTGCATGAGAGAGTGATACTGAGGAAAATAAGTGCAAACAATGTGAGTTTGCTTTTCCAGGATTCTGATGAAACCCATATGGAGATCTTACATTCCTCATCTCAGGTTGCCGACCGTGTCAATTGCTTATTATGTTCTGCTCCAATCCAACACTCTTCACAGTACGGTAGACGTTTGAAAAACACATGCAAGTAAAAGTCATCATCATGTTACAGAGACTAATCCCATCAACACATTATGGTCCAGTAAGACCTGACTGTGCTGTCAATCAAATATGATGTGCAAATAATACAAAGTCTTTATTTTAACCCTGGTGCAAGTACCAGATATTTAAGGTAGAACCCAACAATGATTATGTCAGTAATGTGTATCATTGTTTGATGTGATTTTCTGACCTTTCACTCATTGTATGGTCCCACATAGCATATACAGCACATCTGGTACTGCCTGTAAGATAAAACACCTGCGTGGTATTTGGAAACACTGTTAGAGCCAAATCTAGCTGTCACTTAAGACATACATCAAAGACTGTTGCAGACAGGTGAAGCAGCAGACCAGCAGCAATTAATCAGAGACTGGAAGCCAGTCCTCAAAGTGTATGTATTTTCTTGGTAAAACTGGGGTATAACAGTAATGAAAGGAAAAGGATTGGATGACATATAGCAAAGTTCATGAAAGAAATCTGATTTGATGCTGAGTTGTTTTGCTTTTTTGCTGTCGGCATGCCAAACCTTGTGTAACCAAATTATAACAGAGGTGTGTGGTCATTGTTGGTATATACAGTACATTACACCTTAACCTGATAGGGTCTTAAATGCAGGTCACTACCTTGAAAGTATTCTAATTTTTATCATTTGTATGATGAAAAACATAATTTCTTAATGCTAGACCTGTCTGTGTGTCTGTATGAGGGAAACGCAGTAGAACATTTTTTGTTATCCAACCACTGAAATAACACTGAGGAATCACTGTGTTTCTTCAGGTGGACTATAAAGCTGATGAATGGCTTATGAAGAACATGGATCCCCTGAATGACAATGTGGCCACGCTGCTGCACCAGTCAACTGACAAGTTTGTGGCTGAGCTCTGGAAAGACGGTGAGTCTCTTAACATTTTCCTTTGCTGTGTAGGAGCTCATCGAGCTTTTAATTGTACAAAAGTATATTGATATACAATTTAATCTGCTGTATAATTAAACCTGCATTTATCCGTATCAGTCCAGAAGGCTGTTACACACCATACGTATTGTGGAGTGAGCAAATGAGAGACAAAAAGAAACGCATTTAAAGGCATTTAAATGGCCTCTCTTTTGGGTTTTTAGCCATGCTAGCAGCATGGCTCTATGGATGGCAGTGTCGGTCAGTTGGTTGGTCCACCACTTTTGTCCAGACTGAAATATCTCAACAAGTATTGGATAGATTGCCATGAAATTTTGTACACACATTCATGGTCTATAGATGATGTATCTTAATGATCCCCTGACGTTTCCTCTAGCGCCACCATGAGGTTCACATTTGTGGCTTTGAGTGAAATATCTCGACAACTGTTGAATAGCTTGTCATCAAATTTGGTAAAGATGTTCATTTTCCCCTCAGGATGAACTGCAACAATTTTGGTGCTGCTTAACTTTTCATCTAGCACCATCATCGCCAAATATGTGCAAAACTAATGACATTCCCGTCAGAATCAGTGTTTAATGCTAATTAGCAAATGTTGCGCTAACCGAAGATGGTGAACATGACAAACATTATACCTGCTAAACATCGGCATGTTAGCATGCTGGCAGCTGTGTCTAAATACAGCCTTAAAAGAGGCGCTAGCATGGCTGTAGACGCTGCAGCGCGTATTATAAACAAATGAATCTGAGTTTTATTCAGCAGTGTGATTCTTGGCTTCTCTAATGTGGGATGAGTTTTGCCAGCAAAAACATGAAGTGTAAGCGAAGCGAGGTAAACCACAGCCAGGACTCTTCTCTCAGAGCTGAATGACAGATTTATTGCTAATCCTGTATTTTCTCCCCCAGCGAGCACGCTGTTAATATTTCAATCAGATGGGAGCCATAGCCTTCATAATCACTATTTTAATTTAACTTTTGTTTTTAATGGAACCACAGAGGGGTCACATGGAAAGCTAAATGGTTATATAACACTTTCTGGACTAATCTTTCTCCTGATTAATGTTCAGCTATGATAACCCAACATTAGCTTTGAATAATAACATGGCTTTGATAATAAGTATGTACTGTATCAGTATTACAGCACATGAACTGACATTTACTCTTCGGTC
Organism: Macquaria ambigua; assembly: GCA_008360985.2. Taxonomy (NCBI): domain Eukaryota; kingdom Metazoa; phylum Chordata; class Actinopteri; order Centrarchiformes; family Percichthyidae; genus Macquaria; species Macquaria ambigua. The sequence continues at coordinate 54,847 of VMKM01000647.1, read as the reverse complement.
CTCTTTTTTAACAGCTAATTAATGCTTGTGAAAGTTTTGTAAGTTTGTGGGTGTATGAATGATGAGGGTGTGTGTGTTTGCATGCCTTGTACTTTTTTTTCTCTCTCACTCTCCTGTCTTCTTTCTCTGTCCGTGTCTCTGTTGCTGTAGACATTCAGACGTTTCAGAGAGCCTCTTTCTATGACAATGTGTCTGGGCTCCATGAAGCTCCAGGTGAACGATAGTTAACACTTAACCTTTGTGTACCACTGGCTTCTCCTCATCGTCTGCACTGGAGGGATCATTGGTTCCCTGTCCTGTCCTGGCTGCACTGTGCGCCCCTCTCAAAACTCCCCTCTGGCTTTGCATGGCTGTACTTCTGTTGTATTTAAAACATTTGATACTAAAACATTTCATTCTTCCATGAATGCTGGTAGCTTACTGCCACTTTAATTATTCCAACAACTATTGCTCAAATGATAAGCCAGGTAAGGCATTTCTTTTTTTTGTAATCATGCAAAAAAATAAAGTTTTGTTTCCTGGTACAAAGTGAATTCACACAACAGAAAATAGATTGATACAGTTATTGACAAAAGGCTGAAATCTGAGACAGGAAATGTTATAATTGAACATTTGCCTGGTCAGATGGATGAAATGACAAAAAGGGGTACAATAAGGAAACTGGATTGGTGGGACACCGTGCTTAGAGATGGCGTCACCACACTTAAGAAGGGCAAATATCCCCAATCCACTCAATAGATGTTTAGTCTATGCTAAGCTGCAGCGATTAGCAGTCCACTGATACAGTTACATTAAAAAACTATCCCAGTGATTATACAATCATTTTTGCATTCAGCAGGCTTAACCTAGAGCGAGTGTTTCAGAGCTAACAGCAGATGGAAAGAAATAGAAGAGTTCAAATTAATTTTAAAGAAGTGCATCCAGAATTGATTTAAGTTCCTGCTTACGTAGTGCTGGCATTTATATGTACTGAAAGAATGGAATATCTGAGGAACCTGCACGCCAGATATCTGATCCAACTGTGTCATTAATCTTTTTTTATTAAAAGAAGACACGTGAGCTGAGAGATGTAGTGTTGCTGAACCGTCCTGCAGTTAACAGAGAAAATCCTAATGGGGTCGTGTCCTTGATTTGAGCACAGGTCGTCTGGTTAATGAGAAATTTAATCAAAATTCATTTTCTGGTTATTATTATTATATTCAGTTTTGTGCTGTGATGCACTTTAAATGAACTGCATTGCTGTGTCATTTTTACCTCTGACCATATTTATCTTTGGACAAGTATGTGTTCTCATCCCATGTATAATCTAACACATATATTAAATACATGGGGAAAAAACTATAGAGGAAGATGTTTAAAGGTTCCCTGTGGAGTTTTTTGACCTCTAGTAGCACTATGGATGTTTTTTGTAAATGGTTTCCCATTTATTCCACTGATCAACAGGTGGCGGTAACACACCAGGATATGTTGCATTGTGGCAGCAAAGGCAGGGAAGAAGAAAACTGCTAGCAATTAAACATGGATTTAAACAATGCTGGATTTAAAATACTTAAAAAATCGGCTTTGCAAATTTATTTTTTATGAGGAAATGCATTCAACAGGTTCGTTAGAGCTCAAGGATACACACAGTGTGTTTTGGTGAGTAACACTGAATATTAACATAACTTTTGTTTCTTTACAAGAAAACTCCACAGGGCTCTTTTGTTTATTTTTAGGCATTTTGCCTTTGTTGGATATTTGACAGTGAAGTGGCAGGACATATTAAAACTGTGACATGTGACAAAGGTCTGTTGGACCACCAAGATGCCCCTAAAGCAGGAAGTTTGATTGTCTAGTGATTCATATTGGTCTAATGTGGCCAAAAATAAACAGAAAGTTGCCTTATCTGTAACTAACAAGAAGGAAATAAGTCAATGGAATAATCATGGCTAATTGATGTTATTTACTAGGTTTGCTATTTGTTTAGATTATTTTAGTTTTAATCCAGTGGCTGATATAAAACAGCCTGATAACCTCCCTGTTTCTGTGTCCTGGCTGTATTAAGTATTCTACTGCTGCTTTAAAATCATTTCTGAAGGAAGGATTGTTCAGCAGAGAAATAATATCAAACCAGCTGATGGTCTGATGGCGACTCCATTGCTTGTCTTCATGCTTTATCACAAAATTAGAAAAGAGCAAATCCTGCTCAGTTCAACACTTTTATTGGCAACATTTCCTGATGAATATCCACATTGGATTTAAACACCAATAAAAGACTTTAAAGTCATTTTGTTGGCTTTTCTCTTTTCTACATTCATGTAAATAGCACAGCACTTTACCTTGACGTACTCTACACGTAACACATTTATCAGTATAACCAGTATCACTAAAGTCCCATCAGTTACCTACGCATGTATCCCTGCATTCATACAATCATCTCTCTCTTTCTCCTCATCTCATTTTTCATCACCAGTCGACCGAATCGTGGGTCTGGACCAGGTTGCAGGCATGAATGAGACAGCGTTTGGTGCCGCCTACAAGACCAAGAAGGGCATGTTCCGCACCGTTGGACAGCTGTACAAGGAGCAGTTATCTAAACTGATGGCCACTCTGAGGAACACCAATCCCAACTTTGTCCGCTGCATCATCCCAAACCACGAGAAAAGGGTGAGTTTTAAGATGGTCACAGTTAGCTTCAGTACCAACTGGACTGAGATCTGCTCCACAAAATCTGTTGAACTAACGAGGCTAGAGTTTAGGTTTCAAATTTAATTCGATGTATATTACTTTCACTATACATCCCAAATAAACCCAAATTACTTCATCTCCTTTTTTTCTTATCCCTCCTCCTGCAGGCTGGTAAACTGGACCCCCACCTGGTTCTGGACCAGCTGAGGTGCAATGGTGTGCTGGAGGGGATTCGTATCTGCAGACAGGGCTTCCCCAACCGCATCGTCTTCCAGGAGTTCAGACAGAGGTAATGTTCTACCTCTGACTCAGTTCACTGTTTTGATGATACAGTAAATCAGTAGATCTGGTGTCATTCTGGTCTTTGATATTCTTTCCTCTTTTTGAAGTTGTTTGATCTCTTCCGTCTCTATCTGTCATGCAGGAGACAGAAGCCTCTGCCACCTCTTTCTCGCTCTCTTTCTGTTTCTTCTGTTTTAGCCAGTATGGAGCTGCAATTTAACACTGTCCTAGTGACTTTCCGTCCTCATATAATGCACTTCTCTCTCTGCTCCGTGTCCAGGTATGAGATCCTCACTCCTAACGCCATTCCCAAGGGCTTCATGGATGGCAAGCAGGCCTGTGAGAGAATGGTAAGGACTTGGGTCTCAGTTCAGGACAAATTAAATTACCTTTGACTGCTGCCTTTCAAGCTCACATGGGTTACATTTGAAACAAGAGTCTTGTTTTTATGATAAGACAATTGCATGATATAATCAAATCTAAATAAAGAATTAAGAAGCAAGCATTATGCTACGCACTTTTTCCTTCAGTTACCTCCAGAAGCCCTTTCCCCCTTCAATGTCTCTTCCTGTCTTTGGTAGATTCAAGCCCTGGAGCTGGACAGCAACCTGTTCCGTATCGGCCAGAGTAAGATCTTCTTCAGGGCCGGAGTCCTGGCCCACTTGGAGGAAGAGAGGGATCTGAAGATCACTGACATCATCATTTACTTCCAGGCCGTCTGTCGCGGATATCTGGCACGCAAGTAAGGGTTGCTCTACCACTGCTGTCTGCATTCGAGATCCACTCAACCCCCAAACGAAGTGGAGATATTTCTATATTTTAGATCACAAAAAGAGTAGATTTTACTGTTGTCTCACTGAGTCTTTGTTCTCTTCCTCTCTCGCTGTAATGTTTCAGGGCCTTTGCTAAGAAGCAGCAGCAGCTCAGTGCTCTGAAGGTTCTCCAGAGAAACTGCGCCGCCTACTTGAAGCTGCGTCACTGGCAGTGGTGGAGACTCTTCACCAAGGTGTGTGCTTGTGTGTATGTACATGTGTAAATGTTTGCATGTATGCTGTCAAGGGTGTTTAGAGGTCACTAATCTCCTAGTAACTGGTCAGATTTATCAGTAGAGATCATCCTCTGAAACTCCTCTGTACCTGCAGGTGAAGCCTCTGCTGCAGGTGACCAGGCAGGAGGAGGAGATGCAGGCTAAAGATGAGGAGCTGGTGAAGGTGAAGGAGAAGCAGACGAAGGTGGAGGGGGAGCTTGTGGAGATGGAGAGGAAACACCAGCAGGTTAGTTACAACCACAGCAATACTCAGCAGCGTTAGTACCAAATTACAACAAATTGTTCTGACTTTTCTAGGATGCACGATTGAAGGTTTTTAACGTTATTTATGTGTAGTTAATGGAGGAGAAGAACATCCTAGCAGAGCAGCTGCAGGCGGAGACGGAGCTGTTCGCAGAGGCTGAGGAGATGAGAGCTCGCCTGGCGTCCAAAAAGCAAGAGCTGGAGGAGATCCTTCATGACCTGGAGTCCAGGCTGGAGGAAGAGGAAGAGAGGACCCAGGGCCTGCAGAACGAGAAGAAGAAGATGCAGACCCATATCCAGGTGTGTCCTAGGGATGTGGAATTACTATCGAACATTAACACATTGAACAGTTACTGAAAAACTATTTTTGCACCCTTGGAAATATATTATCTGCAAAAATATGTTTTGTAATTATGTTTGCTGCTCTGATTAAATACTTGTGTGTGTAGGACCTAGAAGAACAGTTGGATGAGGAGGAGGCTGGCAGGCAGAAGCTGCAGCTGGAGAAAGTGACAGCTGAGGCCAAAATGAAGAAATATGAAGAGGACATTTTGCTACTAGAAGACCAGAACTCCAAGTTCCTCAAGGTGAGAGAGAGAAGGCTCTGAGGGTCTACATTCAAGTTAAAGGTTTTGGATGGAAAGAGGTATTGTGTTGAAATGTGAAGGTTGGTTTTAAATTAAAGATGGAGGGTCTCGCAGTTCTTCTTTTCTACACTGCGTGATAAGATACAGTTTCAGATCATTCAAATATGCTGATGCTGAGCTGAGAGGCTAGCTGTGCACTAACCTGCCTGTATCTCTTACCTTTAGGAAAAGAAGCTGTTGGAGGACCGAATCAATGAGATGACCTCGATGCTAGCTGAAGAGGAAGAAAAGGCCAAGAACCTGGGCAAGGTCAAGAACAAGCAGGAGATGATGATGGTCGACCTGGAGGGTAAGGAAGGAATTACAGAATGCATAAAATAGTAAACAAAAAGATGTTTCTTGTTTTATTAAATCATTGTATCCTCTTCTTTCCTAATCTAGAGAGACTGAAGAAGGAGGAGAAGACCCGTCAGGAGCTAGAGAAGGCTAAGAGGAAGCTGGATGGGGAGACGTCCGACTTCCAGGACCAGATATCTGAGCTACAGGCCCAGATCGAGGAGCTGAAGGTTCAGCTGGGCAAGAAGGAAGATGAGCAGCAGATGATGCAGGCTAGGTAGGAGATACTGGGACCACCATAGAGGAGAATGGAAACACCACAGCTCAGTACTGGTGAAATCAGTTCACCAACACAGTATGACATAACTTTGTGTGAGCTAAATATGGATGTTAGAGCTTCAATATTGAGTCACTGGGATTCTGCTTCGTGATGTGAGTCAGTCTGACATAAGTGCTACATAGCTGTACAGACCGCTCATCACACTAACCACTGTTGCAAGACACATTCACACCTGCCGTTTTATATGCCGCATTTAATGGGACTGATGACACTCCAGAGTGTCATCAAAAAAATAGTCTGAGCTTTTACTCGTTGTTGTGCTCTCTTCTGACATGCTGCCTGTACTTATCCACCGATTCTCACTGCATTGGAATGTGTTTGCGATGTGTGACCGCATCGTTGGTGTGCATGTAATTTGTGTGGTATTTGTAAGTGTAAGACCAAGCTAATGAGAGGCCTTTCAACACACAGCTCCTTTTAAGAGAACAAAACTGTAGGCTTCAACTGCTTTATGAAACAGTGACTCTGCTGCCACCCAGTGGAGTCTGTACACAACAGTTCACTGAGGACTAAATGTGTTTTTTTTAAAAATGTTTTTAAGCAATAGTTTATTAATAAACAAAAAAGTTAACAATCTAGAAGTCACCATGTTGCACTGGGAGAAAAAAAATGCAAATAGGCATTATTAAGCATAATTCATATTTCTGACACACATATGTAAACTGAATGAGTAGGTAAAAGAAATAATTTTTCTAGCACTAATAAAATAACTCGGCTGCATCGTATTTTTGTGTAAAATTGCAGTGAGTTTCCTGGTTTTACTTTTCAAATATCATTTTATATTTTTCCAATTTCATACCATCACAGTCACAATTTGGGGCCACTTTCCACCTGAGATTTAGTTTAATGTTCTTCATTGTTCTCGATGGTTCACAGGGGCGAAGACGAGGTTAGCCAGAAGAACAACGCTCTGAAACAGGTGAGGGAGCTGCAGGCCCAGCTGTCCGAGCTGCAGGAGGACCTTGAATCAGAGAAACAGGCAAGGAACAAGGCAGAGAAACTGAAGAGGGACTTGAGTGAAGAGCTTGAGGCCCTAAAGACTGAACTGGAGGATACCCTTGATACAACCGCTGCCCAGCAGGAACTTAGGTACTGTACTCTATATTTTTCTCTCCGTTATTTTTTATTGATATCATAGACAGAGGGCATGTAGCTGATGATATTATTAAGTCAGCAGGAAAGCTAAGACTTTTCTGTGTCCCTGTTCTCTTTAGGACCAAGCGTGAACAGGAGGTTGCGGAGTTGAAGAAGACCATCGAGGAGGAGACTAAAAACCACGAATCTCAGATCCAGGAGATGCGACAGAGGCATGGCACCGTCTTGGAAGAGCTGTCTGAACAGCTGGAACAGGCCAAGAGGGTAACATACCTTTCCACAATCTACAATCCAATCATTATCAAATGCACCAAAGAGAAAGTGACATCACTTTATCATCTGGCTACACTAATGTTTGTTGTTGATTACGTCTAGTTCAAGGCCAACCTGGAGAAGACCAAGCAGAGCCAGGAGGCCGCCAACAAGGAGCTGGCCAACGAGGTCAAGAGCCTGCAGCAGGCAAAGACGGAGTCTGAACACAAGAGGAAGAAACTGGAGGCTCAGCTGCAGGAGTTCATGGCCAGGGTCACTGAGGGAGAGAGGGCCAAGGGAGAACTGTCTGAACGCACACACAAACTGCAGGTGAGGGGCGGAGACGCAAACGTATTTGATTTAATACAGAATAATCAGTCCAACTGAAAGAGATATACATTCAATAATAGCTCGATATAGATTCATTTATCTGTTTATTTGAATTCATGGAGAAAGATTTTAGTAATCAATTGCAAGTTCATGTAAATGTTATGATGCTTGACTGAGTTTACATCAGTTATTGTGATTGATAATAGATAATAGATTCTTGATGAAATTACAAGCACACAGAGGATTTTATTCCTCTTTGTTTGTGATTCTGAATTGAGAAGCCTATTTTTATTAAAATGTTTTACAAATACATTTGACTTGTGTTGTGACCTTGGTACCTCTCCATACAGACTGAGTTGGAAAATGTGTCTTCCTTACTGGAAGATGCAGAGAGGAAGGGTATCAAGATGGCCAAAGATGTCGCTGGACTAGACAGTCAGCTGCAAGACACACAGGTGATGTACAGTATCTCTGAGCATTAATCATCAATCCACACTTAATGCATCCTTTCTATTAAACTAACTGGACAAATATTCCTTTTTTCTTTAGGAGCTGCTCCAGGAGGAGACGCGTCAGAAACTAAACCTCAGCAGTCGTATTCGCCAGCTGGAGGAGGAGAAGAACACTCTGCAGGAGCAGCAGGAGGAGGATGAGGAGGCGCGCAAGAATCTGGAGAAACAGATGTTGACCCTGCAGGCTCAGGTAGGACGTGGTCTCTGGTGTAGGAAACAACGATTAAATCATATTTTTGTTGATTTTTATTCTTAATTTTGCTTCCTTTTTTTTTGTTTGTAGCTGTCAGAGAGCAAGAAGAAGCTGGAGGATGATGTTGGAACAATAGAAGGCCTGGAGGAGACGAAGAAGAAGCTGCAGAAAGACCTGGAGCTGGCCAGCCAGCGTCTGGAAGAGAAGACCATCGGCTTTGAAAAGATGGAGAAGACAAAGACCCGTCTGCAGCAGGAGCTGGATGATCTAACAGTAGACTTGGATCATCAGAGACAGATCGTCTCCAACCTGGAGAAGAAACAGAAGAAGTTTGACCAGGTGATAATGCACTTTATTGGCTGGGTTTTTAGAGAACAACTTTGGATGGAGTGAGTTTGGTAGTTTGTCTTAGACCATTTTTAAATACTACAATTTAATCTTTTAGCTTTACAGTTTAGATTTCTGGAGCTAAAATTAATTAATTTCATCATTCATTGCAATACCATTCTTATAAATGACAAATGAAAAAAAAAATCATAAAATGCTGAATCCTCCTCCTCTGTAGATGCTGGCTGAGGAGAAGAGCATCTCAGCTCGTTACGCTGAAGAGCGGGACCGTGCCGAAGCTGAGGCCAGGGAGAAGGAGACCAAAGCTCTGTCCATGACCAGAGCTCTGGACGAGGCGCTGGAGGCCAAAGAGGAGCTGGAGAGGGCTAACAAGCAGCTTCGTGCTGAGATGGAAGATCTGATGAGCTCCAAGGACGACGTGGGCAAGAATGTGAGCATTAGGATCAATAAGGCACATGTGATTTTCTTTGACAGCTGAGCAGTAGTCTCACCAATCATCCTCGATTTGTCTCCTCCCTCCGTCAGGTCCACGAGCTGGAGAAGTCCAAGCGCACTCTGGAGCAGCAGCTGGAGGAGATGAAGACTCAGCTGGAGGAGCTGGAGGACGAGCTGCAGGCCACAGAGGATGCCAAGCTGCGTCTGGAGGTCAACATGCAGGCCATGAAGGCCCAGTATGAGAGAGACCTTCAGGGCCGGGACGACCAGAACGATGAGAAGAAGAGAGCGCTGGTCAAGCAGGTGCAGGATAACACGCAACATTACATAACAACAGGTTAACAACAACTTAATCCCACCACGCTAATGACTTTAAACCGGCTCCCCCTCAGGTGCGAGAGATGGAGGCAGAGTTGGAGGACGAGAGGAAGCAGAGAGGTTTGGCTGTAGCTGCTAAAAAGAAGCTGGAGATGGATTTGAAGGATATAGAGGGTCACATAGAAGGAGCCAACAAGGCCCGAGACGAAGCCATCAAACAGCTGCGCAAGTTACAGGTACGTATTTGACACTTATGTTTGAATCAGTTACACTTCAGTACTACAGTAGGCAGCCATTCTCAGCTATGTTTTCTCCCTCAGGCCCAAATGAAGGACTACCAGCGGGAGTTGGAAGACGCCCGAGCCTCTAGAGATGATATTTTCGCCATATCCAAGGAAAATGAGAAGAAACTCAAGAGTCTGGAGGCTGAGATTGTCCAGCTACATGAGGTACAGGACAGTGGGATGGTGCTGGTTTCCATTCTGTGGTGTTTGTTGTGTTGCACGGTAGGCAGTGTACATAGTTGGAGGGTGTTGGTTTATGGTTGTATGTACTACTGTATGTATTAATAACAAAGCATTAAATGGTCTCTCTCAACATTCACAAAGATGTGCTGATAACCTGCGTTTCACCTTTGACCTTTCTCTGCAGGACCTGGCAGCATCTGAGAGGGGCCGGCGCCACGCAGAGCAGGAACGGGATGAGCTGCAAGATGAAATCTCAAACAGCACCTCTGGAAAGTAAGTTCCCCTCACCCACTTGACCACACACCCGTATGTTATGCATCTCTTTGTTTATATTGTCTGGGGATTAATATATCAGGGCACATCTCTTCTACTAAACTTTCTTGTTCTGTTTTTTATTTTGTAGCAAACCATAGCTATTTGGTTCTCCAGGCAGGCTTTGTTAAACATCTTTTATTGCCATTTTTGGTCCTTGAGATGAATATGGTAAAGAAAAAGATCAAAAACCATAATAATAACAATAAGTGTTAAAAAAAATAAACAAGATTACAGCAGAAAAAAATGGGGAAATAATTCTCAATTCCTCAATTATAGTCGATAGGTCATCCAATCCCATAAGTATAATCAAGGTATCATCCAGTTCCTTCTACAATGTCATATACATTGTCTAAGTTAAGAAAATCATTGTGCTCCAAAGAAATGGTAGAAAAAGTGCCATCAAGCTTATGTTTGGTGATATAGCTTATCTTTTCTAAAGCAAGGCAAGAAGTCATCCATGAACAGCCTATACATCGTTTTCTTTCAGGCAAACATTAAAGAACTTCCTGCGGTCATCCAGCACTCAGAATAAACATTCAGAAGACATAGTTTGGGGTTAAAAGGAACCTTTTTACCAATAATTCAAAAACCTTCTTCCAAAGGGAAATTATATTTACACACTCCCACATACAGTGAAGCAAAGAGCCCCTGTGTAATTTACATTTAATGCATGTGGACTTTTAGCCAGTACATAAAGTATGTGTCTGGTCTTCTTTGTCAACAGAGAGAGGTGATGACTGTAGTCACACTTTGACTTCATTTGTTTTTCTTTGACGTCTCTCTCAGGTCTGCTCTGATGGATGAGAAGAGGAGGCTGGAGGCTCGCATTGCTCAGCTGGAGGAGGAGCTGGAAGAGGAGCAGGGCAACATGGAGCTGCTCAACGACCGCTTCAGAAAGACCAATATGCAGGTGTGGTGGTATATTGGAACAGTGCTGTGGGTTGGCAGAATTAGAGAACATCTTTAATGATCATCACTGGACTAATATTACATCTAGCAATTTGTAAGAATTCTTAATTAGCCTGTGCAAAATTATAAATTACACAAAGTTCCCACATATTACTTGGACTTTGTTTGTACAACACAGAAATGCATTTTCCTCTTTCCGTTACCCCCTCCCCTCTCTCCGCCCCTCAGGTGGACACCCTGGCTACAGAGTTGAGTGCGGAGCGCAGCACAGCCCAGAAGAGCGAAAACGCTCGCCAGCAACTGGAGCGTCAAAACAAGGAGCTGCGGGCCAAGCTGGGCGAGCTGGAGGGTTCTGTGAAGAGCAGGTTCAAGGCCTCCATCACTGCCCTGGAGGCCAAGATAGCACAGCTGGAGGAACAGCTGGAGCAGGAGGCCAAGTGAGAATTCAATACACTCGCTTAAACTAATAAATATTATTTGTATCAAACAGTTCAAAAACTATAAACTGGAAGAAATATGAGATCAAAATTGAGTTTATGGGTTTACCTGTAACGCCAAGTCTTGCTTTGTTTCTCCAACCTTCACTTGTTCTCCGCTGAAGGGAGCGAGCAGCAGCCAACAAGATTGTGAGGAGGACCGAGAAGAAGCTGAAAGAAATATGCATGCAAGTGGAGGATGAGCGTCGCCATGCCGACCAGTTTAAAGAACAAGTATGTCTGACACTGTTAACATTAACGCTGCTGTGATTAGCATCCACCACCTGCCCCGCACACACACACAAATTGTTTGGCCCCACAACTGTTGAGTTTTCCTTCTCTTCTCATTCTCCAATAACGTGCTGCCTTGCACATTTAAGCTCTAATCACAGGTGTCCACGATTATCTTAAACAAACCTTCCTCCACCTTTTTACAATCCAGATCAGAAACCCGACCCTGCTGCCTTTGAACACGTTTTGTATTTCTTTGTGATGTATTTTTTCTGTGTGTGTGTGTGTGTGTGTGTGTAGGTGGAAAAGGCCAACTCTCGTATGAAGCAGCTGAAGCGTCAGCTGGAGGAGGCTGAGGAGGAGGCCACGAGGGCCAACGCCTCACGCAGGAAACTGCAGAGAGAGCTGGATGACGCCACCGAGGCCAGCGAGGGTCTGAGCCGCGAGGTTCACACACTCAAGAACCGCCTCAGGTAGCAGACGAAAGCATCCACTATCTGACCATTTTGTTTTATTTAATGACTTCTTTTAAAAAGGAAACATTCATGTAGGTCTATTTTTAACAACTTGGTGCTGACAGTATTTCAGCCAAGTGACCATGTATATCATTAATGGCAATATAGATATCTGTCCTATGGGCTGACATTGGAGAGCATTGAATTGGCCTGTCTTAATTTTTTCCCCACACAATCTGTCACTTACAGCAGCTGTATCAAATACCTTCTCTTCACCTCCACTCCTCTTCCTCCTGCAGGCGTGGCGGCCCCATCAGCTTCTCCTCCAGCCGCTCAGGCAGACGTCAGCTTCAGGTGGAGGGAACTTCCTTGGACCTCCTGTCCGATGACGAGCTGGAAAACAAGATCACCGACAACAACGCCAATGAGACACCGGCGGCGGCACCCCAGCCGGAGTAGAAGAGAAAAAGCCTTAACTTTTGCTCTCTCAACTATGTATCACATCTCAGCCCCGACAGAGATACTTAGACCCTCCCAGCTTGAATAAGGGACCCTCTTCTTACCCCTCTAGCCCATGTCTGGGTAGATCTGTTCTCTCCAAACACCAAAACCATGATCTAAGCAAGAAAACCCCATACTCCTAACCTTACTTCTCAACCCTAAACTATAGCAGACACCAGCAGTTGGACCCCCAACGCTCTCTTTACCACCCCACTTAAGGTTGTAAGAAGCACGACTCTGCCTTACCCCTCCTTGTCAAGCTGCAGGGCTGCATAATAGCAACTTCCATCATGCGTGAGTGTAGACTACTTCAGTAAACATGAATGTGAGAGGACCTGTATCACAGATAGAAGTGCTTTTCTTAAACTGCACATGTGCGTATTTTGTGGACTAAAAAGCTCCCTAATTCCATTCGCGCACACATCAGAAATACGTAAACCTTCTGATTGACTCATAATTCAGTGAGTGCACATGTGTCTGGATGATAATTATTATCCTCCGCTGGACCAGTATTTAGCCGTTTCAGATGCTTCCAAATGCTAAAATAATGGCATTGCAATATTTGAAAAGGAACAGATCGTGATGAACGCAAACAACCTTCCGGCTTTATTTTTTCAATCAATCTACAATATACAGTATGTCCGTCATATGAATCAGTTTAGTTATATTAGTTCAACTGTAACTAAATAGTATTTTTCCAGTCCTATGCTAGGATTGTTTGCTTGCATATGAATATAGAAATGTGACTAAGCTGCCTTGTTGCCTCAGTGCTACAAAACATTGCTCTTTTGACAGTATTGGTTTCTCAGATGTTTGACAGTAGGTCGGTGTTGACTTGTAACTATTTGGTGTGAGTGCTGAAAGCAGCAATCACACGCATGTGCTTCTGCTTACTTCTTCTTCTGTGCCTTTTTTTGCTCACTCGAAACTCAAAACCCATTTTTAAGCCACACATACTGTTGATATATTGAACCATGCCTAATTTCATGAAGGTATTTTCATAAAATATTCATAAACTTGCATTATGTAATGAGATATTAGTGGGAAACTGATTTTCTTTGATTTGTATGTCCTCCTACAGCTTTTATGTTACCACAGTGAATGATATGTCGAACAGTGCGGGATTCTTTGTAGATGGGTGCTATGACTTTTCCTATTGATAACTTTTATACTTTTTGAGTTATTACAATTTAAAAAAACAATCCAATAGACAACTGTATTTATATCTCTGCTATTGTAAACAGTACAAACTCCATTCATATATTTCAAAATGCTCAGTATTGCACATTGTTCAACTGTACCTATGCTCATATCGTGACATGTACAGTCTGAGATATTAGGAGCTATATAATACATTAAAGTCTATGGAGCCCAATTCACTCACATTGTATTTATAACTCACCTGTTCACAGTACAAACTCCAGTCAGAATTCAAAATGCTCTGGGTTGCACAGTGATCAGTTGTGCATTAGTTCATGATGATGCCATGGACATTTTATCAGTTATCAGCCATCACATTACTAATGTCATCCATTTTCAAACTTTGGCAGAAAAATAATGCCAATCAGCATGATGGCACTCGCACACATTTGCCTACCTTTTCAACATTATTTTGGGCATGTTGCCAAAGACTGGGTACTGAAGAATCCAGCTGGGGACGCTGCGGCTTTATGGTGTGCCTCTTGGAGTCTGCAACCCACCAGGACTCCCAAGCGTCAGGAAATGCTTCTCAGGTTGCTCCTTCCCCTCCTCTTCCAGATGTCACCCTGTTTAGAAGCTGATAGATCAGAAGATAATTTGATTAAATATTTATGCCACAGCGCTTCTTGCATGGCGGTTTAACCATGTGCGCAATGTGTGTGACTGTGTGTGATTCAGAAAAAGGCAAAAATGAAATGCACAGACAATAATTCCCATGAATTAAATGCAGATTATGGAAAGCAGTGGTGGAAACTAAGTACTTTTACTCAAGTACTGTACTTAAGTAGTCCATTTTCTGCTACTTTATACTTCTACCCCGCTACATTTCAGATGGAAATATTGTAGTTTTTACTCCACTACATTTATTTAAAAACAGCTATAGTTACTACTTACTCTTAAAAAAAGCATACGATAAACTTGTACTATTCTCTCTATTAAACCAAAGAATTGGAAGATTCCCAACCTTTCTGGCTTGTGACACCTTCAAGTAGCAAGTGTCCCAATGGATGTAGGTTATTAGCAGTTCCACCAAAGAGACTAATTCTCTTTAGACTTCACAGAGTTTAATTTAGATAACCATTTGACGAACAAAGAGGAATCTAATATTTCACAGCAAAGATTAGAGACAAGTTAAAATAATGAGTACAAATTTGTGTAGGAGAACTTAGATTTTTCTTTTCTCTTTTAATAATAATAATATCATGACCCCTCAGACTCATCTTCCTTTGTGATCTTTGGACACCAAGTTTGGGAACCACTGGACTAAACTACCTAACTGTAAAGTAGTCAAAACTAGCTCCACCTCGACCAATAATAATAATAATAATAATAATAATAATAATAATAATAAATAACATCAGCAGTGATGGAAAGAGTACTCGAATACTGTGCTCAAGTAAAGGTACTGTTAGGACATTTTACTCAAAAGTAAAAGTACTTGTGTAAAAATGTATTTAGATTAAAGTAAAAAGTAGGTCAGTTAATATGTACTGAGTAAACGTTACTGCGTTACATTTAAAAAAAAGTGGTTATATGATTAATTATGATACTACTGTTAAATTAAATAACACCTTTAAAGCTAATTGGCTTAAGTTGCATTAAATGTCAATGTATACACTAGTGAAACAACTTCACGCCACCGTGTCTTGATGTCCAAACCAACAATAAGTTAAATTTCTATAGACGCAACTTTGCAGTCAATTGATCAATCATAGATATATAATGGTCTATCTCAGTAGAATTAACCAGAAAATAGGACAAAACTCAGACAATGAAATTAAAATGACAGACAATAAATAAATACCGATAGGTCTTTGGACACCGCGGCGGGTGCAACAAGCATTTTTAAGACACAAGACAATAAACTCAACAGTTCACATATATATTATATATATATTCACATATATAAGCAAAGGAGAAACTGTTCAGGTTTTACACACTACATCAGTAAGTGAGTTTGTTGTTCTACTCACCTGTCTGAGCGTCATTCTGTGAGCCTTGTGCACCTGAAGTCCTCCACAATCTGCTCCTCTGCTCGTTCATTGTCAAAGCAGAATATATCCAGTCCACTCAGCCTCTCTGTCCCACTGCGCTCCTCAGAGTTTTCAAAAAGTTTTCTGGTGTTGAACGAGGCTCTGCGGTCACATCAGGGATCATCACAGACAGCAGATAGGCCGCAGACACCTTACTGAAGGCAGAATTTCCTTAGTGGACCATGAGCATTTTAGCATTTAGCATGTTAGTTAGCCAGACTCAGCGTGCACCTGTTGATTACGCAACATCGTGGGTGTGTTTGATTTGGGTTAATTAGCGTGCTCACCGGGTGGTACGTTAAATCAGTGATTAATTAAGGTAGATGCAACGTTTTTTACCTGTGCCGATGTATAATAATGCTAACCTTAACCTTAATGGCGTCATCCTTCATTTTATTGCACTGTTTGTGCTTATACTGCTCACCCCCCCCGACACTCAGCCAGTGAACGTACACATTCAGCACGTGTGTTTTCCAGAGCTCTGCCCTCCTGCAGCCGCAAACGCACCAGCCAGTTGTTTCCGTTCACCTGCTCCATTCTGATGTTTTCATGTGACTTTTGTTTTTACTCTGTAACGGATGCGACTTGAAATGTAGCGAAGTACAATACGTGTGATAAGAAGTACTTAAATAAAAGTAAAATGACCGATTTCAAAAATATACTCAAAAAAGTACAAGTAGGCCTACACAGAAAACGACTTTGTTACAGTAACGAGAGTAGGCTAAAAGTATTTTGTACCTTCCGCCTCTGTATATGAGTCACATGGGCCATTTTCTGCAGAACGAGTACTTTAAATACATTTTTTCTGACAATACTTCTGTACTTTCATTCAAGTATGATTTTACATGCAGGGATTTTACTTAATTTACTTTATTGCAATTAATTACTTAATTTGGGTATTTTTACATTCTTGTATTGGTACTTTAGTAAAGGATCTTCCACCACTGCTACATAAAATCATTGTACTCTTAAATGCTTAATAAAGTTAAAATCAAAATGGATTTTATTAAGATCATTATGATACACCAACTGAAGACAACAGCTGGACCAATCGGGGCCAAAGAGGCTGTCAAAAAAAATGAATCAAAGACCGATTTTATTTCTAAGAGGCTACAAACGGTGGTCGCTTTCTCCAAGACACGCAGCGAACTGACCGTGTGCTCCGTGCTTCCATAGAGGAGATAACGTGTCGGTAATGCGCCGAGTTGTGGAGACAACTTCTGTAATCCTTCATCATGTGACTCATACTAATAATCACTTCATAATGAAGAGAGACGTCTGTCGTGGTGAGACAGAGGCAGAGAAGGAGAGCTGGTCAGTCCACAAAACCTCACTAACGTACACCTCAGCATCCTCCGGTAAGTGTCCCTGTAGCCCTGTTGCTGTGATGGGAAGCTTGTGTGTTTGTTCTTAATTTATTTATTCATTATATTGGAAAGCAATGATGGCACAGAAATCTATGAGCTGTGCCACTTATTACACAGGTGCACATTTAATTTACTGCTTTAGTTGTGATGTCTTGAAATGTAGTGATAGTATGAGCATTTTAGTGGCACTTTACCAAAACTTTTGTAAACTGTGCTGCTCCTGGGTCCGTGTGCATCAATGTGAACGTGCGTCGCAAACCTGCTTTAAATAGGCCGGTTCATAGAAAATCATTTGTTATTATCTGTCAATTCGTTTTACAGACAAAAAAAAACGAACGTCAACAATGGACACAGTTAATTGTAGGGCTCGGTAAATTGTTGTGACCTTCATTCATCCACTGACATCAAATATTCAAATGCAAATTAGCCGGTGAATCACCGCCGGCAAAGCTGTGCCATAAATACGGACACAAACCATCCTGTTGTCCTCGCAGGGCCTGACAGGTGATTCTGCTGAGCGGGAGAGAAGGAGACAAGAGACGCCTTTCTGTGGGGGGAGAGAGTGAAACCGTATGATGTCTGTTGTGGGCGCGCAGCCTTTCATCAAACCAATGCAGCCAACACCTTCTGTTTCGCCTGGTAACCAAAGGAGACACACGCTTCCCGCGAGCGAAGTCCGACCGCTCAACACGCAAGATGCCATAAGCGTCTTTGAAATCGAGCGAGAAGGTAAGTGTCTTATCTTATCATATATAGTGACAGGAATCCGCTCAGCTGAAGTTTTGCTGAGTGAAAAGAAGCATTACATGGATAGAGGGCTTTGCGTAAAACCAGATCTAATTCCCCTTCCCTTTGCATTCAGTTCAGTCACCGGGCAGATATTATTTTTATTTAGCTTTTAAAGAGATTGTGTTAAATCTATATTCGACACCGAGGACAAAGTTTATTGGGCAATTTGCGCCGCGTTTACTGTGCGTAAAAGTAGTACCAAGCGATTTTTGCGCGGGCGATTCCCATTCTCTCTCTCTCTCTCTCTCTCTCTCAGCCTTTATCTCAGTATCAGGTGAGTGTCCCCTCCACCTGGATGAGGTGCGTCATTTCCTCACACTGTGTCCAGAGCTGTCCATGGGCTGGTTTGAGGAGGGCCGGCTGGTGGCTTTTATCATCGGCTCTCTCTGGGACCAGGACAGACTCACTACAGTAAGACACCCTGCATATTTCCAATTCATCATTTACCTCATATTTATATCCCATGTATGTTTGAGGTCAGTAATTATGATCTCTAACCACTTTGCTCCAGGACGCACTGACTCTCCACAAGCCCTGCGGCTCCACCGTCCACATCCACGTCCTCGCTGTCCACCGCACCTTCAGGCAGCAGGGCAAAGGTCCCATTCTGATGTGGCGCTACCTGCAGTATCTCCGGTGCCTGCCCAATGTGCGCCGAGCAGTGCTGATGTGCGAAGACATCCTCATTCCCTTCTACCGCAAGTCCGGCTTCAAGGTGCTGGGGCGCTGCGCCATCACCGTGGCCAACCTGACCTTCACGGAGATGTGGTACCCCATCAGCGGCCACGCGTACATGCGGCGCAACAGTGAAGCAATCCGTTTCCCTCAGCATCCCTTGACTCTGCCACTGACAAAGACTGATGAACATGTTGATGTATGACATGGTGATTTTTGTCACAGGTTGACTTCAATTTAAAATCAGTGTTGTGCTCTTTGTAGGACATGTCAGGTTTTTTTTTCAGTGTTCAGTGGCTGCTTACTCTGTTTTGTTGGACTTTTTTCCTCTAATCTCAAACTGAAGCTCCTCAATCTACCATGTGTGAAATTATCTTGTTGTGTACAATAAAAACAAGAATGTACTATACTGTAATGTGATGTATTTTATGTAATCAAGTTCACTTTGTTAGACTCTATCCTGCGTTTATCACTCACCTGTGAGAGGAGTAGACTAGTGTGTTGAACTGTATTGATGGTGTGTTGCATTTGTGGTAGACATTTGGATTTGTGGCTGCACAGTAAGATGTCTCTTGCTTAGCACCTTTCTGGGCTTCCCACAACTATGGATTGACGTCAGCGGCCAGGCTTTAGCC
The DNA here is from genome assembly GCA_008360985.2 of Macquaria ambigua. Classification (NCBI taxonomy): domain Eukaryota; kingdom Metazoa; phylum Chordata; class Actinopteri; order Centrarchiformes; family Percichthyidae; genus Macquaria; species Macquaria ambigua. Next base: position 35,808 of record VMKM01000647.1, on the reverse strand, counting down.
GCTCAACCACGTCTCCTCTGGCTCTATTAGGGGGCTTTAGCTGTTGTAAACGTCGGTGGATTTAGAAGGGGATCCACTCATGTCTCTCCACTCATCTACAGAGCCAATGACCTTACTTAAACCAACCTGTATAGTGTCGATTTTGGTTAGATGGGAGTTTGTGAAGCCAGACTTTGTATTGTGATGTTCTGTTTCATATTTGTGTCTGTTTCAGTCTCACACTTTCAATAAAATGTTTTATACTGTTTTTTTAAGATGAAAAATTAATGTTTTTGATTTGATTTGTCCTCTCTGAGACATTTCACATTTTCTACCAGAAGCTAACACAAAATATAAGTCTTGTACATGCACTGATTGACAAGTTGATCTAATCAAACATTCCCTTGAATACCTCATGATCACTATTATTTATAAGGAGAGTGTCCTGGCCCCTCTGTAGTACAGTGTCACTGTCTTTAAGCCAGTATCTTCAGCTATCTCTGAACTGTTCCTCTGGAGACTCAGGCCAGCCAGTGGGAAGCCTTATGCTCTTGAATGGAGCTTTAATCCATGACACAGTCACAGACTCACGTCTAATCCACTAACGTGCCAGGGTGAGCAGCTCCCGTTCCTCTGAAGGACAAACTTGGCACTTAGTGGTCACCTCAAAAATGACCCAGAACTCCAATTAGCATCAGCACACAGTGAGCAGTGTTAAGATGTTTGAAGTCTGATGCAAATACTCTCATATTACCAGCAGCTAATATTTAGTGCCGAAAGCCAAAAGGAAGAAGCTTCTGACACAATACAGTATGTAGCCTATCAGTGACAGTGACAGTGTCCATTGAAACGCAGATTAAAATTGAAAGTGAAAAATGAGAACATTTCACCACATTGTACAACACTGATGCCACAAGGGTGGTACCCTGTAATATGAGGACTTTGTGATGCAACCAAACACCAAGCATCACCACTGTCAGACAAGGATCACAGGGCAGGATATTGATCAGGGATATTTTGTCACTGATAGCAAGCTGACATTTGAACAGAAAACCTCTGTAATATGCAGAAAAACCACACACCAACTATGCTTTCTCTCAGGGATCTAAACTCTTTCAGGTTGAGACTCGTTTTGTAAACCTCACTGGTCAAGCGGATTTTGTGGAGGTTAATTTTGACACTAATGAATGAAGTTATATTACCAGACAGAAAGCTGCAGAATGAAGATGGCTCGCAGCATCATTGGTTTCAAGCTGATGCAGCCAGCTGGCATCTTTGCACAGTTGGCTGTCGGTGAAGTCTGAGCTTTACTGGAGTTTATTTCCTCTGGCAGAGGGTTTAAACCAACGGAGATTGAGACAAACGCACTAAACATTAGTGTATGCAAAGTGAAAATTGTCACTGGTCCTGATATTGTCTGATGAAGAGGGACAGGGCAGTGCTCATGGAATAAGAGTGCTTTAAATACTAGTTGACGTGGTATTGGCATGATTACAGAGCAGGCTACAGGAGGCTTTGTTATCGTCATTTACAGAGAGAATGAATAGGAGACAAATGTGCAAATGCTCATTGTCAAGGTTTAAACCATCAGCACTGCAGTCTAGTATTATACCAATAATAATCTAGCAAAACAAAAAGGAGCTGCCAATTACCATGTAATGTACCATCACTCTGGCATTGGTCCAGTCAGTGCAAATGTGCTATTTGTGTTTCTACGTACTGTATGTGATGCTGTCGTATTCTGGTTTATTTAGCAGGCTTTTTATTAGGAAGGCCGTCATCACACATGCACAGAGGTCACTACACCGTGGATAGAAACAGGAGAAAAAGAAACATCCCAGAATCCAGAAATTGATTCCAGCTAACAGATTGCTGATGCAGATTTGCTGTCAAAAAGAAAAAGAAAAACAAGTAAAAAGACAAAGAAAAGACAGTAATATGAGGCCAACATTACACACTGCAAGCTGGTTTTGTCATTACAGCATAAAGTTTTCTAACTACGTTAAGTGAGATGACACAGCCATCAGGGAACATCCTTAACCCACCCTCTAGACACAGAGTGGGGCCACTTCAGCCTCCAGACAGGCTCATGTGCAGTAATCCCACAAAGTCCTTTCAGTCACCGGGTAATCTGGCAGGCAGACATCCCAGCAGAGAGGCCGCATAGTCCCACATCAATACCATTTACTGTAACCTCCACTGTGGTGTCAGATAGGGTCTTTCAGACAATTCCCCAACCGATATCACCTTTTAACCCTTGCCAGGTAAAGGGGATTTTAGACCTTTGTTTACATTTTTTGTGAGACGCACTAGGGCAAATTTGTTTCTACGCTGCTCATTTGTTGATACGTGTGCCTGCTGACGAGGTAGTGCACTTTGGCACTACGTAAAGACCAGTGGGTCCCGGTCCTAATATTTTAGTTGTCTACATGCTTCCAATGTCTGAGACACGTGCCTCATCCATGTAGACCCGTGCGTTTGACCTTGTTAATCTTAACACACTACTGCTTGTATGTGAGTCATATTTAATCTGTATCCTTAATCCATAATTTCCAAGCATATGACTCGCCGTGGTTTACGAGCATTGTATATTAAGTACAGCTATTTGCCATGAGATAAAGTATCAGATACAGTAGATGATTAACTGTCTTGTGGAGCAAGTTGGTTTGGGAAATGGGAAGATATGCATCATAAATTGTACATCCCATATATTAATATTAATGGCAATACAAAGGGTCTACAGCCATGCTAGCAGCTCTGTAAGGCTGTACTTAGGCACAGGCATGCTTTGAGCTAAATGCTAACATCAGCATGCTAACATGCTGAATTTTAGCAGGTATAATGTTTATCATTTTCAACATTTTAGTTTAGCATGTTAGCATGGTAACATTAACTAGTTAGCACTAAACACAAAGCACAATTGAGGCTGATGGGAATGTCATTAGTTTTATTTGGTCATGAATCAAAGTATTGGACAAATTCATATTTGGACCTGATGATGGCACTAGATGGAAAGTTAAAGGATCATCAAAGTAGTTACAATTCATCCAGAGGGGGATATGAATGTGTTCCAAATTTCACAACAATATATCAAATAGTTGTCAAGACATTTCACTCAAAACCACAAATGTCAACCTCATGTCAGAAGATCACCATGGCTCTTCCTCTGGGCACCATAAATATCTGTACCAAAAATCCATGGAAATCCATTTCAGTTTGGACCTAAGTGGTGGACTGCCCAACCAACTGACAGAGCGACATTTAGCTATTAGCATGGCCAAAAAGCAGAGGTCAGAATGAAGACCATCATATGAATGTCAACCTTGTTACAAGTATTATGAATCCTAGTTTATGAATTGAATTGACTTAATTTACATGCATATGTTCTTATAATTCACCTCTTAATATTTTAAATAACAGGACAGACAAATGATTGTCAGGCTTGTGGACTTTAATAAGCACTTATGAAGGATTTAGCTTGAGAGTGCTGAAAAAAACAATTTAACATATAAAACAAACATTACCCTCTTTTTTACAGCAGACCCAAAAATAGCACTGAAAAAAATCCACATGTACAGTTTCACCAAAAACATATTTTTTTCCCAGTGTTTTCAAAAAGTGTATGATCTTTATGTGTATCAGTAAGCATTATCATACACCCTCCTAGCACCAGTGGCTGCAGCAAATAAAACATGTTCACACATCTAGACTTTGCTGTAGGAGGAACTGAACCGATAGTTTGAGTATGATGGGGCATTTGCGGCATCAGTGGAGGCTACAGGAAGCAGCAGGAGGCCTGTACTGATGTCTTTCTTACACCGATCCATCGCCTGCTTGTATGATATCTTCTCTTTAGTGATGGGGTCTACCAGCTCTTTTGTGAGGGAAGCCTCATCTTGCAGCTCATTAGCTGTTGCGCTGTCAATCAGATTATTGGCGAGAGCTTCTTTGACAGTGAGGCGGCCTGCTTTAGAGGGATCCACCAACCCACCAGTCAGGTACTGTGCCTCGATGTACCTCCTGGCATTTTCTTTGGGAATATACCCTTTCTGTGCTGCCTGTCCCACTGCGAGACGCTCTTTGGTCACAGGATCCTCGACTCCAGTGAAGGCCTTCTGGGCATTCAGAAGCTTGTACATATGACCTGTGTCAATGAGACCATGTTCAGCTGCCTTGTGGACAGACAGTTTGTCCTTTTTGCCAATATCAACTATTCCACCGGAGGCTGCTTGTGCCTCCAGCAGCTTCAGAGCTGTGTCGGCATCAATGAGTTTGCGGGTTAGGGCACTTCTCACAGACATGCGGCTTTCAGTGGTGGTGTCAAAAACACCAGAGATGGGGAAATGTTCATCACCTGCTGAAGCACTGAGGTTGTTCAAACTGCCACTATGTTGAGTGTTGAGACTGGTGTAGGAAGACCTCAGGGAGGTTGGCATGGAGTTCAAAGGAGCGGTTGGGGTGGGTTTGATGGGTGATCTTGGGGCTGTTACTGGAGGAATGTAGGGCTTTTTGGTTTCCCCTACAACAAGGAGGGCAAATTCAGAAATGTGCATTTTTCCTTCCTTGTAGCGGATCACGTCATACTGGGTCAAGCGACCATCCCTCAGAGCATCCTTGACAGAGTACTGCTTCCCACTTTTGCGATCCTGCAGAATTGTTGTATCCCCATCTGGACCAGTTGAAGTGATTTCCTCCCAATCGCACTCTAACTCTGACAGGTGAATGTACTGGTTGCGATCAATTAGCCCCTGCAAGTAGGCATCATAGGGAGACATGTCTTTACCGGTTTCTGGATCCATGATGGTGATCTTTGTGGAAAGATTTGTCTCTCTGGTGTGAGTTTCAGACTGGTCCTCTTTCTGAATGCTGTTCTGCAGCTCAATGATGAGTGTGTCTCTCTGGTGTATTTTGTCTTTTTCGTTTAGGATTTCTTTCTCTAGCCGTTGTACTTCAGAGGATGATTTGAGACTCCTCTGCCGTGCCATCTGGTTTCTCTCACTCATCAGCTTGGACTGTTGCTGGAAGGTAATGCTGATGTTTTGTCTTTGAGACTCAAGAATTTTGAGCTGTCTGAGGAGATCCTCCTTCTCTCTCTGCAGAGCATCTCTGTTGGTGATGACAGTGGTCTCCTCCTGAGAAGTAACAGACTTTGATGTCTGCAGATGGGTAATTTTGATGTTGATGTTCTGAGTGTTATCCTCCTGGTTACGCCTGAGATTTCTCTCCTGTGTTACCAACTCTCTTAGGTGATCCCTTTCAGCCTCCAATGCTGGGTCTTTCTCTACACGAACAACTTCTCTGTAAACAACCTTCTCAATTGACTTCTCCTTTTGCAGAATTTCCAACTTGACCTTAAGGTTGCGGATTTCTCTCTCTAGACGACTGATATTGGTGCCCTCAGTCTCCAAGTTGACACGTATACCATCAGTAAGTTTTTCCAGCTTAGGGTCCCTCTCTACTTTCAGGACCTCCTCAATGACAATCTTTTCCTCAACGGGTGGAGGAGCATTTTCCAGTTCAAGAATGCGAGATTTGAGCTGCCTGAGCTCTGACTCCACTTGAATCTTCTTCTGACGATCATCCATCTGAGCCAGGGTATACTCTTTTTCTTGAACCAGGGATCTGAGCTGTCTGACCTCTAATTCAAGCTTTCTACGGGCTTTCAGTTCATCATCCAGGGACTTGTTCAACTTATCATGCTCCAGGATCTGCTTGGGGTCCATCTGAAGACGCACCACTTCTTGCATTACAATCTTCTCTTCTGGCTTCTGCCTTTCAAGGACAATGTATTGGTTCTGGAGGTCAAAGAGACACTCCTCCACACTGCGGCGTTGCTGAATCTCCTCTCTTACATTCCTCCGAAGTCTGTCAGCCTCTTTCTCAAGAAGAGGATCATTCTCATACTTGATGACCTCTTTATTAACTAGCTTGGTCTCGACCTTGGATTTTTCAGCTTTCAACTCGTCTCTTTCTTTACGTAGGTGGGTCAGCAGCTCTAGCGTGGTGTCATAGTTGACTTGCAGACGGGAGACTTGGTTGTTCAGCCTTTGCAATTCCCTGATGACCTCTGGGCTTTTCTCTTCTTTGATCACCTCCTGGGTCACCTCCTTGTACTCCACTTTGGGTTTCTGAGCGCGCAGAGTAGTCAGAGTCTCTATCACAGTGTTGATTTCTTTTTCCAGGTCTGTACGGTTACGGCTCGAATCCTGCAGCTCTTTCCTCAGACGCACCAGCATGACTTCCGTCTCAGGATCAACTCTGTAGATCTCATTGATGATCTCCTTAACCTCCACTTTAGGTCTGAGCTTGTCCACTTCACTATAACGTAGCTGAAGGGTGGTCAGGTCCTTCATCAAGATAGCATTCTCATCTTTTTCCTCTTCCAAGGCGATTCGTAGTTTCTTCGACTCTTCAAGCATTTCCGGATCTTGCTGCACTTGCTTCACCACCTTGGTGACTACCTTGGGTTGGATGGTGGGAATGACCCTCTCTAGTGTGTTTAGTTGGCTCCTTGTTCTAAAAATGTTATCGTTGAGTGACTTGCACAGGGATTCCTCCTCCGCAATATCACTCTGGAACGTGAGTACAGCTTTCAGCATCTGTGGATCCTTTTCCAGCCTCACCACTTCTTTCTTAACAACCGTCTCCCTGATTTTTGGTTTCTGCTGAGACAGAACCGTGAGCTCAGTTTTCACATGAACTGCCTCAGTATTTCTCGTTTGGAGCTCCAGTTGTATCCTTTTCATCTCATCTCTAATCTTGTCAGCTTCTTTGTCAAGCTGCGGGTCTCTTTCATATTCAGTCAGTACCTTGGTCACCAGTTTAGGTTCGATTCTGGTCAGCTCTATTTCCAGTTTGATGATCTTGTCATTGATAATTTCTAACTCTGAATGGGTTTGTGACCTCTTGAATGTTTCATCCTGGATCCGATTTTTCAGGGACTGTAGTTCCACCTCCAGTTTGGGGTCACGGTAGTATTGCACCACCTCTTTCTCCTCCAACCTCTCCACTCCTCTCCTACTCTTCAGAGACACAAACCTTTTACGGTATGTTTCCAGGTCTTTTTCAACATGTAAGCGCCTGGAAACCTCCTCACTTAATTCAGTTTTCAGACTATCACTCTCCTCCAGGTCCTTCTTCTGGCTCTGTAGCTGCAGCTGCTGATTGACGACCACCTGACTAATTTTCTCTTCATTCTGCACATGAATAAATGGACAACGGAGAGAGAGGGTCACTTCAGAACAACTGACAATAATAATTCTGGGCAGTAAACACCAGGAGTGATTCTATTATTACATGAGTGTTGCTGATGTTATTTTGATTCCATAATATCATACCCTGGCCATGATGTTCTTCGCCATCCCCAACTGGCTGAGTAGCTGGCTGTTTTTTGCAGACACCTCAGAGAAAAGGTTCAGTAGATCTTTCTCCTGTAGCAGAAGAAGAAGGCAAAACGAATTTAGAAACTGAAGACGACAGAGTCAAAATTTCAGAGAAAAAATAGAGAATTGTCATGAGTTCTTAGATGAGTTTAGGCAATTGTCTATAACTGCACCTTGCTCTGTATAGACTGAGCCATAGTTTGACGTTTCCTTAGGATTGGTTCATCATCGTCGTCGTCATCGTCATCATTGCCATCCTCATCATTCAGAGTCCCACGGTAAGTGTTTGACTTAACCTCATACTCCTGAAAGGAAATATATTTAAACATTGAAGGATTAAGTGCTTGGAAGAGCATACCTAATCAACTGTATTTAAGTTGCAAATGGTAAATGAGAATAATCATATTCTCTGAACTCACATTTAAGACGCTCTGCAGATCACGGGAAAGAAACGTGACTTTGTCTAAGTCATCTGATTTCCTCTTGATATCCTCCATCACTTTCTAAACAAGACATGTAATCCAAAAACACAGCTGATAAGACAAAGCAGTGTTATGTCGTTGTTGAAACAGACTTGAGTTAGTTTGTATATAGAAGTTGGAGACAGGTTGATAAAGAAATACTTCCACTCACCTTCTGAGAGTTCTGCTTGGCTGTTATCTGCGCCACATCATCAGTAGGTTTGATCGTATTATTGGGCAAATTGACCAAGAAGAAATCCAGTGACTGAACAGCATTCTGGAAATCTTGTTTTTTATTGGTTGCTTCCTGTGTGAGAACAGACCTAAAGCAAAATATAAGAAACACTCCTCATGACTGATGAAATGTTTCCATTTTTAAATAAAAACATATTTGTCAGGATATCAGAGAAATCAAAAAACGCACAGGCACATACAGTTACAACAATGCCTGAATCTTTTTGTACTCACCTTTCCTGGAGCTGATTATTGACAATCGTGTAACGGTTTTTTAGCTGTTTCACATCATTCTCTTGGCGACGGATGTCGGGACAGTATTCATTGAAGCTCCGCTGCAGGGAGCTGCATGCTTGCTCTGTCTGGTCCAAGTCTCTGCCTAATTTATTCAACTCATCCTTCTTTGAGGCGACATCCTTACGCATAATCTGTTTGGCATAAAGAGAAAGAACAGAGATTTAAAAAAAACAAAAACAAAACTACAGGTTTGGATCCCCTTGGGGCATCCTATGCTCTATCCCATCATATGAGCCAATCCTGAAATTGTGGAATCTTTGACATTTTTGGTTGCATTATAAAGTACAACACCTGCAGCTGCTGGTTGCGACTCAGGAGGGCATTAGGTTGATCTAGAATAGCGCCATCTTTAGCTAGCTGCTTCTCAAACCCAGAGACGATGCCTTCCACGTTCTGTGCCTGCTTCTCTAAGAACATGGAGGCTGTAGCTCTGGTTAAGAGGAGAGAAACACAGGAGGTAATGACAAAAAAGAACTGAATATAATTTTTTAAAATAAAAATGTGTACACACAGATGTCCTACTAGCCACTGTGGCTACAAATGACAATTATGGGATCATGCTAAATGCTTAACTATTGTGCTAAACAGTAGATGCTAAGCTATTGTAACAGTAACAGAGAAGAGTGAAGAAGAGTAATATTTACCTAAAGTTTGTTAACATTAGCCACTGTAAGTTAGCAAAAATCCTGAAAGTACTGAATTAAGCATGGGTGTGTTTTATTGCTTATATGAAGACAACATTTCATGTGTGAGAGGAAGAAGGTGTTATTTCTTATTTTAAAGTTAATAGTTTCACTTTAAATGCTTTTATGTTTTAAGAATTGTCTTGAAAAAATACTGCACTGTGCTATAATTTCATTCTGATCTTCTTACTTTTTATTATAAAGATCAATAAGGGTATTGATGTCATCAATCTTGTTGTTGGTAGCACTGAGTTTGAGGGGCAGGGTAGAGGCGGTGGGTCCCAGGGGTTTCTTGGCCAGAATAGGCTCCATCTCTCTCTGGACCGCAGACTTCTCAGACTCCAGCTTTCTTACAGTCTGAGCAGATTTCTGGAGGGCAAGACATACGGTGTTACTGATCACAACAAGACAGACATGTGTGAACTTTATAGGAAAATAAATAAGCTAATGAAACTGTAACCTAGGTCATATTATTAAAGCATAATGTTGTTCATGATCACCTCGTGCTCTCGCAGCCTGTTCGTCAGGTCTTGTGTGGGGTTGCGGTTGTCTAGCGGGGCTCTGAGTCGACTCAGGATTTCTTTTTTGCTCTGATCCAGGGCTCTGTTGATCTTGTCTATTTCACTGGCTAGGTCTGCAGCTCTGGGATCCTCTGGTAGACTTTCTACAGCGGCTGAGGAGGAGCAAAGACAACAATTCTACAATGAAAAGTTAGGTAAACCCAAATATTCTATCAAGTACTCTTTCAGGATCTTATAGCCAGGGAAAACAAAATAAGTGTTCTGTTAAAATGGTTTTCTTCTCACCTGCCTTCTGAGGGCGAACCACCTCCACGGTGGGGTTCTTCAAGGAGGCCATGAGTGCAGATCTATGGCTCTTCAGGTCCGTCAGCGCTCTGTTCAGACTGAACACACACAGACACACAATGTTTCATTAAAATCCATCACATGCTTTGTCTCTGTTAGAATAGAAGGAAAACATACTGTAGGTGATTTTGTACTCTGTACCTGTTTACTTTCTCCAGGGCCTCCGCATCAGGTGGTGGGACCATGAAACATGCCCCAGGGAGGGTTCTGGTCTTCCCACTGCTGCTCTGAAGCTGCCAGTTCTTATTATCAGAGTTGGACTTTAGGTTTAGTGTCTCACCACGCCTCACTGTATCCTGAAACACACAGAGAAGATGATAAAATAAAGATGATGTTTTATTTACCATGTTTTTATATTAAAGCCTGTAAATGACTGCTGATCACATCCCACCTCTTCATCCTTCCAGTCACACAGGGACACTACAGTGGTGGGTTTGGTGGGCTGGATTCGGCGTAACTTCAGAGGCACGACGTTGCTGCTGAGCTCCCTGAGAGCAGCCAGGCGCTGCTCATTCCTCTTTACTGCTGGTTCATCTGCCTGAAGGTGTTATTCAATTAGAATAGAAGCAACACAAACAAACAAAAATACCAGAGGCTTGTTCCAAGAAGCAGGTAAAACCTTGAACCCCATCATATCCGGACCATGGAACCATGTAAAAGGATCAGGGCTGCTTGGAGTAAAATCTTGGTCTTAAGTGCATCACAGTTCTAGGAGCCATTTTGCTCTTATTTTTACAGTTGAACAATGAGCGTGATGAAGTGTTCAGACTCGGCTCCAGGATTATTTAAGAGAGCTCCAGAGGTCTCATAAGTCAGTTAGGAGTGATCAGCAGAGGCAGCGGCATATTTTGGAGATGTATGATGATAAGTTGATGAAGGATTATGAAGTCTATATCATTCTTTAACTCATTTTAGATTTTTTCCCAAATACATACATTAAATTTCCATACATTAAAACTGTAAGGAAAATATCTTATATAAGCTTTCCTCTTGCATGCTACAATGTACTGAAGCATATATAATGTAGGATACAATGAATGGTGGGTAGTCATCATTGAGAAGGTCAGCATGAAGCTGTGATGATTGATGATTATTGATTTGGAGGCCCGCTATTAGCGGCATCAGTGGTTGAAGGAGGGCATTGTGGGTAGATGTAATTGTGTTGTCTTTAGGAGTCACTGCGTTCTGCACTAAAGAATCACACTTAAAGTTATGCTAAAAGTTACTCTGAGCTTCTTTATAAAACGTCCTAGTTTTTACTAAAAATTGTTTTTACTGATCAGTCAAAGTTCTTAAGACCATTTCTTAGTTTTAAACATGCCGGGCTCTGTTCTGGGCTAGACTCAAAAACCTTATCCAGTTAACTCGAAAAACCTGCTTCTTGGAACGGACCTCTGCAAACTGCAAAGACTAAACAAATACTGTAAGTCAACACAGGAGGCGAAGAACCTGAACATTGTGACTAAAACTTGCAGAACTGAACAGGGCACTTCTCTCACACTTACAGCATGCAGACATCTTCATCACAAAGCAAATATTAGTTAAAAAAACAAAACATAAAACATATTTTACTAAAGTAACAAAACCTTTTGGACTTAAAGATAAATTAAAGTATAAATCCTTCATTTTTACTCCTACTTACTAAGTGTTCGTGGTGAATAATATGTTATATGTATAATTCAATGTAAAATGCCATATGTATAATGCAGAAGAGGCTACTTTTAGCCTGCTATTTGCATTTGATTTGAACATTTGATCTGATGTTACACCACTTTTTTCTTATTTTTAATTGATTTATCAAACAACACAAATGAAGGTGCCATTGGTTTAGAGAGGATGTACCTCCTCTTCTTCCTGCTCTTCTTTTTGTTTACTTGTTTTGTTTCAGCCAATTTCCATTTTTTTATTTTATTTATTGATCCCTATTTACATATCATAAATATATGAGATTGTTTTTAATTCCACGTGTTAATTGCTACTTGAGATATTAAAGATTTGACACATAAAATTAACTTTAAAATAAGGTATGGTTTGCAGAAGAACATTAACACACTGCTGCCTGCTGCAGGTTTCCAAAGACTTTCTAGAGCTGCATAGAAACCGTGACATTAGAAAACACAGTTGTACCTCCAGCGCCAACAGGACCTCAGGGTTGCTCTTGTTGGCCAGAGACTTTGGATCCAGAGTGGAACTGAGTCTCTTCAGGGACTCGGACAACGTCTCTGCATCCAGCTGGAACTGCATTGAACAAATAGCCTCTCCTTAACAATGAGCCGTAGTGAACTGGTGGATTTAGTGGAAGAAATATTATCACAGTCAGTCGTAGTGTGGTGCGCTCAGAGGCTCTCTACCTTCTTGTAGTCTTCAATGTTGTCCAGGTGTATCTCCTGTGCTAGACACAAGTTGAGGAAGGCTTGCCACTCGGCCTGCACAGCATCTCTGTGAGCCTGACAAAAACAAGCACCTCAATTCAGTTCAGTTCCATTATAATCTGTTGAGTTTGATTCATTTCAATTTCCTAAATTATACCACTATGTTGGGCACTATGATGATTTATCACAGTTATCATACAGTTATGTCTGACATAGCTGACAGGTGTACCCTTATTGTTGGGCTGCCAGGGTGTTTCATTCCAATGAGACGATCTCCTTCCGCCTGCAGCTGGTTGATCTCACTCTCGTGTGCCAGCAGTCCGTTATTTTTGAATTTCTGTATAGAAACAGAAACAACGTAAAGTGCGATGTAGAAAACATGACATAGTGTTTCGAGTATTAAAATCAAATTCTCGCAGCAGCAAAGCAGTCACTATGTACTGTACTGGTTACACCAGCCCCTGGAGGATTATGCTTGAAGGCAAGCTGACAAACAAAGTTTTAATATTCTTCTTTCCAAAAATCTCTCCACCCAGCACCTCCCTCTGATCACAAGACGACACAATAAGCCAGGAAATTAAAAATCGGTAGCCACGCCTTCGTAGCCAAATGGTTACAGTGCGTGCCATATAAGTGCAACTTTGCCGGTTCCACTCCAGCCGGTGACCTTTGTTGCATGTCATGACTCTCTCTCTCCCCCCATTTCCTGTCTGCCTCTTCACTCTCACTCTGTCCAATACAGGCGGAAAAATGGCCAAAAAATATCTTCGATCGGTAGCCACATCTGCCAATAATGACCTCACCTCATACTCCATGCGGACACCTGGGGAGTCGACCATGCGATCACTCCAGTCTCTCTGGAGGATCCTCTCCTGCTGGCCCGACAGGTAGATCAGCTCCTTACTGCAGCTCTGCATGTACTCGTACAGAGAGGCCAGGTGGATGCGTCTCTGCTGGGAGCTCTCCTGCAGAACACACAGCACGCATGCAAGATAAGTATACTGCATGTACACATAGAGTCCTCTGAACTTAACCGAACTCCTTCAAACGACACAAGTCACACACTGAAGCCTTATTAGAGTGAAGAAACAAAACAACTCACTAAAAGTTTAGCATATTTCTCTTTCAGGGCGGCGTACTGCTCCTGCAAACAAAGAAGATGAAGAAACAGGTAAATAATTCATGCTGCATGTAGTCCTGCGGAGTGCACGTGTGTGTTGTCGCGTGCAGTCACCTGTGAAGAGGTGGTGCTGGGGTTCAGCTGGGTGCTGTAGGCCTCGATCGCCTGGTGCAGAATGTTGTGTGCTGCGATCTGCTTCTCTGCATCAGACAGGTTGGGGCCATATGCCTCTGACTTTAACTGTTTCTGTAAAGCACAGTAGTACAAACCTGTGACACGTGATAACCAGGAAGATGTTTAGCCACTAAAACCCAAGATTGACTTGAAGCTTGAACTGACCAGTTTTTCATCCAGCAGGGGACCCCAGTCGATCTTTTGCGTGGGATCCAAATCTTGCATCTGGCCATACAGTTCCCTGTAGGTGGCGCAGTCCTTCGCCCAGCGATCATGCAGATTTCTCACACTGAAGAAGGGAGACGCAGAAGTATTAAGGGAATGTGGAAATGACACTTTGTGGCTAGCATATCTCGATGGCATGTGACGTATCGAGTTTTAGGTGTGTCTGTTGGCGCGTGCGTGCGTGTGTGTGTGTGTGTGTGTGTGTTAGTTCGTCTGTGACATTCCAGAATAAACTCACTCTCTCTCTATCTCATTAGTCTGCGGGTGCTGCAGCCTCTTGGACTTGTCCACGTCCATGAAGAGATCTTTCAGCAGCCCCTCGGCCTCCGCCAGGTTGTCTGCGTTCACCTTCTGGTGGATCAGGGGCAGATTCTTCCCATCCCGCTCTGTGTCCTACAGCAAGAGGAGCGTCAGATTGAGCAAAACTGCAACCATCATGTGTTTCTGAGCTTATCTGACTTCGAAAAAGCTTTAAGTTGTGTTGAATCATGTCCTATTTAGTTTTTGAGTTGATTTATGTCATTTATTTATGGTCATACTTTGTCGTTCCCTTTACTCTCATAGAAATTACTTCCTGTATTTCCACCCCAAAGGCAGCATGTTAGTGAAGGAAACGTGCAAGCTGAGCCTTTATTGATGTAACTGCTTTCAAGTATCAAATGAAGCCGGTGTTACTGTAGTCAGGTCATGAGTCTTTATTTCCGTCATCTGGGTCTGGTTCATGTCTCAGAGTCTCCAGCTCTGGTGTGTGCGGACTTCTTACCAAAGCCAGCAGCTCCTCTGATCGCAGGATATTCTTCTCCACTTGGTCTGCATTCTTCTGCATGCGAGAAATCAGCACAGCCAGGTCGTTGGCCTGACTCCTAGGTAAAGACACAGAGAGATGATGGTCAACATCCTCCAAAGCAACGACGTGATTCTGTGCAGAATCCTGATTAGGAAACTAGCGCTAGTAGAAATGTGATTACTGTGATTAAGTACCTATATGCATTCTAAAATCTGCTTTCATGGAAGTAGATTTTTATTGGATTTTTGTGCTCAACTACTTTTGACAAATTACAGAACAGCTGAGCCCACAGTTATGTTGTTGGTGGTTTGAGGCTTTCTGAGCAAGCTCACCACTTAGTACAGCATCACTGCAACAGGACCTGGTTCATAGAGTGGAGGAAGAAGCATTGAGATATTTTACTTCAGTCAAAGCAGCAGTACCACACTGGAGAAATACTCTATTACAAGTTACAAGTTAAGTCCTGCATTCATAATTTTATTTAAGTAGAAGTAGAAAAGTATTAGCTGCTAAATGTACATAAAGCATCAAAAGTAAAAGTACTCATTGGGTGCCAGAATGCCCCCCAGTAAGATTATTATTATTAATGCATTAATGCATTTAGCTGGTTGAGGTGGAGATTAAAGTACAATATCTGCCTCTGAAATGTAGTGGAGTAAAGAAGCATAAACTGGAAATACTCAAGTACCTCAAAATTGTACTTAAGTACTAAAAGTAGTTAGTTGCTTTCCACCACTGGGTTTGAAATGTGTATTCATATTAAAAGAGCTGCTTTTGTACTTCTTACTTTCGCCCTCCACTTAATGAAAGGACGCTAAAGTTAATGTTTCAGGCGTGATCCCTCCACCTGCTCAGCACAAATCTTCCCTGGCATGTCACCTATGAACACTTTCTGCAGACCTGTTTGGGCTCTCTGGGTGTTTGTTCTGTCATTCCTCCTCCGCTGTGATATGAAAGCCAACTATTTATTCTGACACGCCCGCATCAGGACGCAGGGGACACATTGTGGTAAGGGGGTGGGAGTGTCAGGAATGTTGTCCGTGTGCGACACAGACATTGCTGCTGAGACGAACGTGTCGCCATTCAGCTCTTATCAAATGAATGGTGTCATTAGTTTCCAGTGGGGCTGGGACAGTTGTAGTCAGACATTATGGCTCGTAGCAGGCGCAGTACTGGAGGACGATTAGTTTTTATTGGTTTGGTGGAATGTGACTAAGTACATTTCCTCAAGTGCTGTACTTAAATAATTTGAGTTACTTTCTCAGAGGGAAATATTATACTTTTTGACTCTTTTACTTTTAGTTACCAGTCATAGGCTCTTCGTATTTTATAAGATATTCACATGTTTCGTATGCAAACATATGGAATAAAAATATGATGCTTTGTTATAGAGTAAACTACCCAACAGTTTATACAAGTAGAGCTGAAACAATTAGTCTATCAATCGATGAATGAGTTGACAGAAAATCTATTATTTTGATGATCGTTTCAGTCATTCATTTAAAAACATTTCATGTTTACAGCTTCTCAAATGTGAAGATTTGCTGCTTTTCCATTGAACAATCTGAATCATTTAAATTCATTTTTAATTGTTTCGAGGTTTGGACTGTTTGGTTGGACAAAACAAACATTGTGAAGGTGTCACTTTGGGCTCTGGAGTAATTGTGACGGGCGTTTCTCACTATTTTTTGATTGTTTTTTTACAAACCAATCAATCAATCAACTGTGAAAATAACCAGCAGATGAATCCAAAATGAAAATAATCATTAGTTGCAGTCCAATACAAAACTGTTGAAAATGTGTCAACTACAACAGTAAAACGCTGCTTACACATTAATGCATGAGTATTAATAATCTAATGATATAACATATAACAGTCACAGGGGACTTTTTCTGCTTACGTTTGATACTTTAAGTACATCTACCTTACTTGTAATGGAGTATTTTAACAGTGTGGTATTAGTACTTTTACTTAAGTAAAGGATCTGAATACTTCCTCCTCCACTGATTACTCAAACAGGCTCTTATCTCTGCTGCAAAGGCCCAACATGTGGGCGACTTCATTCATTCCAGAGAGCTATACGTTACAAACACACAGCACTGTTGAAGCAGAGCTGTTTCTTGCCGTAATCATGAATATTCAACTCTGTACATCAGGCAAGCTTTTCACCACGTAAACTGAATCACTGGCTTCCATTCAAGCTCAAGTATCACTGTGTATGACAGCTAGCAGCAGAGAGAGACCCTGCCCTGCCACTCCCTCAGTCAGTAACAATCTTGAGCCTTTGGCTGCTCGGCACGCCCCGCTGTGAAGGAGCTCTAATGTTCAACATGGGTGACATGTTGCACCAAGAGGCAGATAAACACCTGCTTAGTCACTTTGAGAGGAGCGGAGTAGAGGTTGCACAATTTCAAACTTCTAGGAGTCCACACATTTATTTTACTGCCATGTGCAACTTCATAAAACATGATTGATGGCAACATGAGTCAACTCACTCCTTCCTCTAACAACTACCAGTTCCACTACATAGCAATGACAACAAGCTACACACTCTATTATGCATGTTCTCTGTTGGATTAGAGCACTAAAAAGGCACACTGTTGATCTATCGGCTTAATGAGTCAGAACACTGGCCTCTCAAGTGGCACCAGATATGGATTATGTTAAGTGAGTCAGTAAACTTTGATGATACACCCTTTGGGCAAAGATGCAAATAAAAGTGGCGTGGTTAAGCAAGGGAGTCAGGTGAGGTGACAAGACAATTAATGAAGTACCCTCAACATGTAAAGTTAGTAACATAGTGGTATTATCCGAGTAAACCGGACAAGACTGAGGGAGGGTTCATTCATTCTCCAAAGCTCCTCTAGTTTTTGTTAAAGGATGAATGAAAGGCAGATATTTGCATTTTAACAGTTAGATCGTTGTTGCTTTCACATGGCACCTGACTCCTGTGGTGCATTTTATTGTCCGGGGTAATAATAAAGCAGCCCTCTCCTGTGCAAACACAAATGGGATCATGGTACAAAAATGCCCGCAAAAGGCAAGAAGCAGATTTCAGGTCAGCCCTTCAGGGGGGGGGGGGAGAAAACAAACAGAGTGAGGCAGCGAAAGAGAGGAACACGGGACAAGGGACAGTAACATAAGACTCGGAAACCTGACACACACACACACACACACACACACATAGGAGAAGGTGACGGAACTCACTTGCTGATCTTTACGGGACTGTATTCCTTTTGCTTCGACATCTTGGGAGACTGTCCGGGCCTGCTGGTGTAATCTGAGTCCGAGTGTGTTCCTTCCCGACTCCTCACTCTCTCTCCTCTCACTCCTCCTTGTCTCTCGCGGAGTCTCCCCTCCCCAGTTAAGGAGCGTCCACCTGTCTCAGCTCCTCCCAGGCCAGCAGGTGTGTCGACAGTAAAAGCAGCAGAGGTGCAGACCGGGCGGACCTGTTCCACACTCCCGCCGCTTCACTTCACAGCCCTCGCTCTGACTCTGACTTTATATATAGGAGCTTTTCAGGAAGGTGTGTTTTTTAAAAAAGCATGATCAGGAAACAGTCGATGAACCCTGAAAGAGCCTCATTATGCTATAAGATACATAATGACGAAGGTCTGTCAGAGAAGTATGAATAAAAACAGAAAAAGAGAGAGTATGAAATCTAAATATATATATAATCATCAAGCATTAGAATAGTGAGGTACAGTAGGAGTGCAGGCTGTCACACTGGATAGATGACATACTAAAGGAAATTGTTTAACTTGTTTTTCAAATCAAGGTCACTTCACATCAGAGTTTTGGCAAATGCAGCCAAACCCTGATGAGTCCTAATTAATTTGGATTTTTTTTTTTTTTATTACTCTGAAACCTTAAGGATTGCTACGCCTAACAAGACCCAGAGTGACAGTGAGTATCAGTGGTTGTCGGACACCCACCCACCCACAGGCACAGGAGTCAAGGTCTAGTGTGAAGAGTGCAAAGTTCACCTGCTGCCAAAATGAGGCTGATAAGATAAGATAAAAGATAGTATGCAAACCTACAGTGCATGCATAGTATTTAATTTGACACAAACACAAATATGCCCTGTGCACCATAAAGTGGGTGGTGGGAGTTGGAGGCACAATGGGACTTCTTCACGCCTCAGCGGTTCAGCATGCTGCTCCGTCTCATGCTTGCAGTGGGTGTGTCTGACGCACACCCAGAGCAGTCACTCCCCAGACCAACACCCACATACCTGAGGGGAGACAGCGAGGAAGGGAGGGAGGAAGGGATTAAGGACAAGGAACAAAAAGGTAAAAGGAACAGAGATCACATAGAGTGAGGAGTGAGTGACGGGACAAGAGGGAGGCGATGATTGAGGAAGCAACACAAGAGACAGGGAAGTCTCACTTGGCCTTGCAGTACTTAAAGCTGCTATAGTCGATATTTTTACAATAATAATGTATCATAACAATGTGACAATGTGAAAGGGGTCGCTGGTAGTGATGAACCTACAGAGAATTATCACCTGAATCTGCAGCTCCCCTCGGCTTTACAGAGCTTTATATAGCAAGTTTCAGCTTATTGTTTTGGTTCACTCTCACCGCTCTCATAGCCTCGTTTTCGGTGGCATCAGGCAGCTGTTCTCAGAGAAAACGCTCTAAAAACCCACTGTACACTACCAGACAGTTAGCGACTAGCTGGTGAACATAGTGGAGCGTTTAGCAGCTGAAGAGTCAGACATTTCCCTCAGGAGTTGGTGGAGGCCAAAAGCAGAGCTAAAAGCAGAGTAAACTTTGGACCTACATTTATCAGGTGGACACAAACACGACTCTAGATGAATGATAATGTTGCTCTGTATTTGCTGGATGTGCAACTGTTTGCTAACAAGTTATTGATTTACAATTGATTTACATCGTATGGTAGGCCTACAGGTGTTCATGTTATTGTGTTCATGGTATTGTGTCCACCCTGCCCCCTGTACTTCAATCAAGCACAGTCCACCTTTTTAAATTCCACATTGTGCAATCCATCCGAGATAAGCATGGCTTGTCCACCTCTAATCAAATGTACATACCATAAAACATAAATAATCGCTGTCACTTTGTTGCACAATGTCAAGAGTTTTTCCGGTGAAAACAGAAAGAGTTCATACAAGCCTAACGTGTTGCAAATGGTGCTGTCAACAGCAAGGTGTGTCTGTCACTATCAGGATGAAAAAGAAAAGGCAATTCTGTGACTCATAACGAAGAACGCTCAGTAGTATTTACTCAGCGAGCGTTCCACACATACTTCCAGGCCACGGTTCTGTAAATATGTAGAAAGCAATTTTAACCAGCCGCGCCCACAGCACTCCTGAGCAGCAGGGACTGTTCACCGAGATCTAATCTATAATAGCTAGGTGCTGACATGTGACCAGGTTTCAGTCTTTGATCATTTACAAGGGTGAGGTGGAGCAGCAGTTCTACTGTGACACATGTGGGCCCAGATCCTCTTAAGACCCTCAACCTAAGGACAAAAAGATTTAAATCAACAAACACACTTTGGATCAAATACATGACTACCATAGTCAGAGGTCAGGGGGCCTCAAAACAGAGCCTCTATTTGAAGTGACTTTTTTTACATTTACATGTGTTGTTGGAAAGTCTTAAAAGTTCAGTCAAAGGTCCTGATCACACGATGCTCACAAGATGATTAACAGGGTAGAAAGAAAACAAAAAACATTTCTGCCACACAAATTTGTTTTTAGTGCTCACACACTGAGCACTAACTCTTATTTTTAAAAAGAATTGAAAGAACCACTGGTTCAGACAGCCTATCTTCATCTGAAGTATGAAAATAGGCATGGATTTCAACCAACAGGAACACTCTGGATTACTGGTTAACCTGCAAAAAGTGCCTGTAAAAGACCCAAGATGATTGTGAGCAACAGAGTTCTGTCTGTGGCATGGGGGTTGGTTCTAAATAAGAGGGGGGGTATTTTTATATTTCTGCTCCCACGGGCCCATTTTCTCATAATCCATCAATGCTCAGTAACAGCTCATATCAGAGTGAATCCAGACCAAACACTTAATGGTTAGTTGGATGCATGAGCTGAAGTGCCAAGTCTTTTTCTGGAATATAGAGAAAGATTCCTGGTCCTCTGCTGGCAGGTGGAGGATACTCCACCCCTCCTCCAATTTCCCAAAACTAGGCGCCCTCAACAGCTGAGGTGTAATTGGAATAAGGCGACTAATTTTGGAACAATATGAAAATATGTTTGGAGAGCTGTGTGTCATTTAAAGATTAGCGTTGCCAGGATGCCATCCTTAAAGTCATCTTCATGTGATGAGTGCAACAGGCACGAGACTGACTGGGAAAACAGGTTACCAATCCCTTTCTGCTGCTGGGGAACAAGGAAGAGTATTTGGGAGAAAGGAAGTGATGTGTACGTCAGATTAATTTCCATTTTCGCTACATATGTTTTGGCAACATTAAGACAACCAGAAGTTGCCCACTGCAGATTTCAGTAACGCATTATAACTACACATCAAGTGACATGCTGGCTCAAGAGGTTACTTAAAACTGAACAGGATGCCTGATCTAGTATACTTGTGAAGTACGACACCTGCTGGACAGGAAAGGTAGTACCAGTGTTAATTTTCCTTAGAATAGATTTCAATAGTAACTTCCACAACACTTCAGAAAACACAACACCAGAAGTGTATTTTTACATTTTATTTGAAAGATCATGCAGTGCACTTCCAAGGTCGGAGCTTAACATCACTTTCAATGATACACATGAAAAACCAATACATTTGTAATTACCTAGTACAAAACTTAACTAAACATTAGAGGAATGTAACAAATTAAATAGTAAGGGGGGAAAAAAAAAACAAGTGTGCAACACCACTATTGCCGCACTGCAGATCTTAAAAGGCTTGATAGGAGGTTGAAGTTGTTTGTAACCCTGTTGTGTAAATACAAAAATTCTGGATTAAGTGTAGAACTTAAAGACAAAAAAAAGCAATAAATTACTTCTTTCAAGTGTATGGTGCGTTTACTGAGAGAACTGTGGAGGCATGGGGTAGGGCACCAGTGGGGGGGGGTGCTGCTGCGGAGCCTGTGCCTGGGGGAATGGGAATGGGGGATGACTCGCGCCAGTCTGTGCACCACCCTTACTGGGAGCAAACTGCTGGGCCTGGAAGTTGGTCTGGCCTCCGAAGGCTCCTGTTTGGCTGTTACTAAAGTTGGACTGTCCATTACCATTGTAGCTGCCTGCACTGAAGCCATTGCTACTGCTGTTGTTGCCCCCATAGCCTCCATTTTGTGAATTTGTGCCAAAAGCTTTATTTGGTCCGTTGTCAAACCCTCTACCATTATCCCTGTCCCTAAAACTTCCAAAATCACGTCTTCCAGAGGAATACCTATCCCGACGGTCATCCCTGTAGTCACCACCTCGGCCTCCCCTTGAACGACCTGGAAAGGAAAACAAACTTTTAAGAAGAGGGGCATGGCTATAGTCATTTTTTAAAAACAAAATTTCACAAAAAAAAAAAAAGGGTTGGAGATACCAAGTTCATTATGATAAACCATCCACTTCTCAGAACAAACAGAAGGAGAGCAGCAGGAGAAAAAAAAAAAAGCGGCTGCAGTTCACAGCACAGTTTCTGTATCTCACCAATTAGATTTACCTCCTCTGTCTTCCGCCATTTGGAGGAGCTTGGGGTTGATGGCCTGGTTGGCCTCGCGGAGCACAGAGATGAGGTCACTGGCCTGCCTCATGTTGTTTGGAGTGAAGAAGGTATAAGCTGTGCCTGTCTTTTGGCTACGAGCCGTTCTGCCAATGCGGTGGATATAGTCCTCAGAGTTGTTGGGGTAGTCATAGTTGATGACAAATTTCACGTCTTCAACATCTGTAAGATTGTGTTGCGGTGTGGCATAAAGGAAAAGGAGGACAGCACACAAAGACGTGCGCCAGCGCCACCACAACAACCAGATCAAAAACAAAAAAAGTTAGTACTGTCGTGAGGTAGGGATGGCTGGTAAATCCACAAGGCTGCAAAGACTAGCATTAGACAAAACTACAGATAAACATTTAATCCACGGGGAGACTACGGTGGGAAAAGAGAAACGATGCACACTCCATTGGCTTCCAATCCAGTGGGATAAAATAAAAACCCTCCTCTTGTGCCACTGCCAAACCACCCTCAGAAAGAATGGATCAGAAGTCTTACCATTTTTTGGAGTATGCATTCACTAGTCCATTCCCATTGCAGCACACGCCCCACATATTGTCAAGTGACCCACAGGTGTCCCTACACAGTAGGGCTGCTATGCACACTACTGCCTCCTAGTGTGCTTGAACTAGCACTTAACCAAGGTCCCTTTGTCACGCACTCACGAGATGCTTGCTCTAAAGCTCACACTGCAGTGTCTCTTGCCAAGAAACTGTAGATCTGAACCAATTTGCAGGATGCCTACAAAACAGAGCATCCCGACTCTCGGCATGGCAAGATTTTTCCAGACCCCGTGTTCACTTGATCATAATGTCTCTCGTTGGCAGGTCTCGACATGACTTTGAAACGCAGGCGAGGGAGGAGTGTGAGCTTGGATTTTGTCCAACTAGCATGTCCCACTGTCACCAAAAGCGCCAGTAGCCATGTCATTACAGAGGTGATGTATGATCGATCTGGCAGACTGCTCTTCCGACAGAAGTTTAGGAAACTGCAACATAAACGCCACCCATGCTTTACAACGAGTCTACACAACAGAAAGCACCTCCCAAATGACTCAAATGGCTTGCAACACGGTGCCCAAACATACATGCAAGACAATAGGAGACAGTGTAGCTGGGCTTTGAGCTGGGACAGTTACAGAGCCTGGGTGTGTGAAGCAGTCCAAACCATTGCCAGAAAACAGACGAGCATGTGGGGGAGGAACTGTGGCCAGCCCTCAACTCTCCCCCCTTTTTAGGCAGGCCAGCGCGTTATGCTGCACTTGGGCCTGGTCACCTCTGTATATCTGCACGACTGGGAGACCCGTGCCTCGCCAGTCAGGACACCTCCAAGAATCCTCCTTCCCCCTCTGGAGACCTGGGCTTGTCATGCCAAGGCCCTGCCACACAGACTGCTCCTTAAGGTCAGGGGAGAAACTCAGAAAGAAGCAGAAGAGTTAAAGAAAGCAAATACACTTTCTTTTGAAATACATTAAAGAGTAAAAGACTGTTCATGTAGGTTACTGACCTAGACCCCTGGAGGCAACATCTGTAGCAATGAGAATCGGAGCCTTCCCATATTTGAACTCTAAAAGAAATTGAGAATAAGAATCAGACATGATAGAAACATTTCCCGTAAGTTGTACAGCTCTGATTAACCACTGACTGGTGTGCAAGCTTACCATTGAGGACCCAGTCTCTTTCCTGCTGGCTTTTATCTCCATGGATTCCCATAGCTGGCCATCTAAAAAAGGATTAAAAAGGTTTCAATGTTAATCCATACAAAGTACATAACTATAGTACTAGTAACTAGTCAGAACAACAGAAGCATTCATGCTGTGAATCAATGTTTTAATGTCAACACTTACCCATCCCTTCTCATCCTCCTGGTGAGGTCATCACAGCGCCTCTTTGTCTCTACAAAGATGATTGTCTTATTCTCCTTCTCACTCATGATTTCCTCAAGTAGACGAAGGAGTCTTAAAAAAAAAAAAAAAAAAAAAAAAGTCACTAGGTTAGTCAAAGTTTAAATTATCTAAAGAGTGTATCACGTAAACTTAAGCTATTAAAAAAAACAAAAACATCCACTTCAACACTTGCCGTTACCACCATGGTAAGATTACTCACTTGTTCTCCTTCTCTCCATCATTGCAGACATCCACTATCTGCAGGATGTTGTGGTTGGCACTGAGCTGCAGCGCCCCAACATTGATCTGGACGTACTCCTTCAGGAAGTCCTCTGCAAGCTGGCGAACCTCTTTGGGCCAAGTGGCACTCCACATCAGAGTCTGACGGTCAGGCTGCAAAAACAGCGCATCAATTAGCAACATTTTCCCTTAAAACAATATACAACGCATGAGAAGGCATTCAACGTCGGCAGATGTGTTAATGGCCGTCCAAGAACTTACTCTGATTTGGTCGACAATTTTCCTAATCTGTGGCTCAAAGCCCATGTCCAGCATTCTGTCGGCCTCATCCAGCACAAGGTAAGTGCACCTACGGAGGTTTGTCTTTCCTGCCTCGAGGAAGTCGATGAGCCTTCCTGGAGTGGCGATGCAGATCTCCACACCTTTAATAGAGTTAAGAGTAACTGAGAACTAAACTCTTGAAAACAAGAGTTTTTTTCAAGCGTTTGAGGGGGGGGGCTACAGTACCTCTTTCCAGGTCACGGATCTGGGGTCCCTTGGGTGCTCCTCCATAGATACAGGTGGACTTAAGGCGAGAAGCTCTGCCGTATTCTGCAGCCACCTGTTGCACCTGCTGTGCCAGCTCACGGGTCGGGGCTAGTACCAAACACTGTCAAAGGGGGAATTGTGGCTTTTAAGTACAAGTCAGTAAACAGATTGTTACACACTTTGTTCCCAGTGTTGAAATAAGATGTTTCAGGAAACTAATTTCTGGCCACATTTCAACATGAGATTGCTCACTACAGATCATACGCGTCACCATTTCTAATAAAAGTTTATGGTCAGTACTTTCACTCTGAGGCTCTATCCCATGAAACATTTGAATGATTCATTTTAGAGTGCTAAAACAACTTCAGACATAAAAGTATGTAAATCAATGACATTGTGTTATGACTACTTACAATGGGACCATCTCCACGCTCCAGGAAAGGCTGGTGGTTGATGTGCACGATAGCAGGCAACAAGTACTGCAGAGCAAACACATGCAACAGTCACTTCTATGAGCTAGACAAGAGTAATAATCATATCCTCACTGGTCTGACCCGTCAGCACAGATCAATGCAGTATTTGCTGAACATTGCAACTAATGCCATATGTCAGAGAGAACATGCAACTTACAGAAAGCGTTTTGCCAGAGCCAGTCTGCGCAATGCCGACCATATCCTTGCCACTAAGAGCCAGAGGCCAGCCCTGGGCCTGGATGGGTGTTGGTTCAGACCAGTTCTGTTTGTTGATCACATCCATCACATAAGCTAGGGAGAAGAGAACAACAATTAATCGAGATGCACTTAATTTTCTTTGTGATATTGTTTCAAATTGTTTTAAAAACTTACATGGGAAGCTGGCCTCGTGAAACTTGGCAATAGGATTTGGGCAGTCTCTCCCCTTAAATGTAATTGTTTTGGCCCTTCTGTATTGTTCAACTTCTTGCTGCAAGATAAGAATGAATGAAGCAACTTAAGTTCAGTGTTCATAACCGATTACGTAACTGCAGCACGTGCAAGAGGGAGCACATTTCTAGCAGTGTTGCATAACATTTCGAGGACCATGCGGACCAGCGTTACATACCAGAGACCTCCTGACAACGTCGGGATGCTGTTGATAGAAGTTTTTCTCAAACTTTGGGAGCTCGTCCAGGTTCCATTGTTTCTTCCGCAGCCGTTCACCGGGATTGCCGAACTTCCCTCCACCTCCACCACGGTTGCCACCAAAGCGAGGAGGACCACCGCCATAGCTGCAAATAAACGAACCGTTAAGTCGTGGTTTACAAAGTCAGGTTGGGCCCAGTCACATCACTTACGGCGGCGACAACAGCAGTTTAAAACGAACTGAGGTCCGTCTTAACTGCGTCATTCTGTTAAATTATATAGCTGCCATATACTTTCCAGCCAGCAGAGGAACAATGGAAAAAACAGCCGGCATTTTGAATCCGCATTCACGCTGCCACATGGCGAAAAGCCGACTAGCCAGCTGCATTAGCGAGCAATACACATTACATGTTGGCTACAGAGTGAACATCGTGTACGAATAAACTATCGTGAGAAATTGTATTTAATAAATCAGTCCAGCGATAGCCACTTTCTGGATTATAAATAATTTCCCGTGGCGATTAAATGTAACGCCGAGTTAGCTAACGTTAGGCTACCCTGAAGCTAACGAAAAGCCGCTGTGCCAGGGCACGAGGCCAAACTAACGTTAGGCCTTGAGCCAAAGACAACGACAACGGGCTCCGTTCACCGGCCTCGGCCTTGTGTGGATAAATAAAACCGGCCAATTGCCTGCTTTTCAAATTGGAAGGTTCTCATATAAACATAAAAAGTAAATTCGGTCTATTTCCTATTAAAATGTAACATTTTTTGTCAATCGGATCGTTTTTCTTGGTTCTAAGTCTTGTCGGCCATTTCTACGAATTACACGAGGGCAAAATTCGTCTAAAACACGAAAAAAATGTACTTACCCTCTATCTCTGTCTCTGCCGCGGTCTCTGTCGGAATATCCAGGCATTTTGTTAGTGATTTGTATAAATAAAAAAGATAAATATGCTACACAGTGGTTTAACCGCAGTCTAAAAAAACACCCGACCGGCAGTGGTGCTGAAATGCCGGTAGAGTGAAAATGAGACCCGGTTTATATGGCAAGAGGAAGTCCCTCTTCCGATGTATTCATCCGCGATACGGTTCTCAACTTCAGCTCCTATCGACCTCCTGTATACATCCATGCTATCGATTGACAACATAGACACATTGCAGAACACAGAAACTGTGTTTTAATTTCACTGTAACTACTGTAATTGTAATTACTGTAAATACATCTGGATATGTTATAAACTAAGGTAGATCAGACAAAAGAACATAAGAAGTGTTTTTTTTTAAATTCACACACAACCATTGTTTATGTAGAGCCTGAAACTGTTTTTTATTTTCTCTTACACTTAAAAATGCTGCCATGAAAAGCCATTTTAATACGTTGTATTTAATGACTACAACGGAGTTGGCGGATGAATATGTACGAGACAGAAACGGGTAATCCGGCTCTGACGCTTCCGATCTATTACGGTAAGTGACGTCATCGGGACCAACCCAAACATGAAAGAGACTACCCCCCCCCTCCTTTGTATTTCTCAGTTAGACCCAATGTGACCCATGTGATGAATTTTCACTTAACTTCTGTTGGAATAAGTGGACAAGCAATTGAGTGTTTAAGACTTAATAATAATGTTTAATTATTACAGATTTTCTGGTATAAAAAATCAATCATATTGATGTTCAAAGTGTGGCAGAAAGCAGTTTTCTTCCAGAGGAAAATAAACAGAGGTCATGTGGGCTACCTCTGAGCTCAAAGGTGGACCAAAAAGACAGCAAGAGTAAGGTTATTCACCAATTGATTTTTTGCCTTTCATAATTACAGGACTGCACATTTGTTTATATTGTACATGGTATGTTGTACCCTGTTAGCTTTGACATACTTATTCTTGATGCTGATTACACAGAGAAGCATCAAAATATGAACCATTATTATCCTGATGAAGTCTAATCTTCTATCCTCTTTACAGTCTGTGTAGAACATTTTCAAGACCTCTTTGTAGTATGATTAAGTTGCATATCTATATAAAAAAAATGTACTTGACACCTTTCATTGTCATTTCACCCATTTTTCCTGCCCCCCTCTGAGCCATCTGCAAGAAGTTTTAATCCAGAGTGGTATCAGTGAGTACACAGTGGGTGGTCGGAGACATGTGCCATTCAGATGTAAACTGGGAGTCTTTGCATCCCACACATTTATTCTCAGCCAGTATGGTACTAGCAAGCCCCTGGTAAAATGATCTCATTTGAATAATTACTGTAAGGGCCAGTTTAAGAGAACACCTCTATTGTAAGTAGCATTACAATAATTCAGCTTGAACACTTTCTTCTTTGTGACATTTGAAACGATTTGAAATGAGCGAAAGAAAAAGGACAGGACATATCTTTTGTACAAGGCCTTACATTGTTAGACAAAGGCAAGTTTAATTAGAACTAATTACACACAAAAATAAAATACTCTTACAAAATGATAGTGTTAACATACATCAAATTGCATCAGTCAGCTATGAGAGATATAGTCCTGCTAGTGGATCATGCTATTAAAAAAAACAAAAAAAAACAAAACAAGAGCGGCATCTCTCAACTTTGACTTGTTTAATAAAAAGTTCAGTTCTTCAATGAGAGGCAGCTACGGGCCAATGCTGAGCGATGTAGTGTAGGAACAGACAGTAGGGTGATCAGCTTGTGCACTGGACTTAAAAAGGCGAATGAATATGTGAAGTTACAGAAGTCACCATTAAATACACATGGTGACCTCATTCTGTTTGTGTGCAATTCCTCTTTTCATTTCAAGAAAGTCTTCTTCTACTTAAGTTAAAGATAAATTACAGGTCGTTTGATCCACATATATGAACAATATCTTATTACTGTACAAAGCACCATCTGAGGACACTTTTCACCTTGCATACACATTAGTCCACATAAAAGAACAAAAATGAATAGTTCTTTTCTTTTTTTTTTTTTTAAGTGTATGCAAATGTTAAGAACAGTCCACGGTCATAGAGATTGCTAGACAGGCAGCATCTTTTGAAAACATTCAAGATTTTTCATTTTTTAATCGTATAAAACAATCCCCCTTTCTGTAGAGAAAAACATCACCGGACTGTGTAGCAGGCTAAAACACGAGTTCATCTCATTCAGTTCCCTTTCAACCAAAAGCACATAATGGACACATGCAACGATTACTGTATGTTAAAGGTCTGCTGTGGGCAAAACAATTTAAATGGCAAGACTTTTTAACCCCTTGACATTCAGGAAATCAAGACAAATGGTCAGAATTAGTTTCTTGTCAGTCGTCAAATCAAAAGGACATTACAAACTACATTATGGCATCTCCTGAGAATGTGGCTAGGTCGAGCGCTTGGTTTCTTGGAACTTTTTTTGTGTGGCCACAAGTAGGCATGAGCACGAGTAGTGTATTGTGCACCTTAAGCAGTAGTATGTCAATGAGTAAGGTTGCCAATATAAGACAAACGTTAATGCTATTTAGCACCACATGGCTAGAAGGTAGTAGAGGTTTTTCTTCTTCAACAACAATAATGGGGAGGCAGAATACCATTACACATGAATGGTAGATTTCATGCTAGTGACATTAATATAGCCCAGCTACAAATGACAAACTGTTTAAAAAAAGGGTAATAGAAGGGAAACGTCACACCATCATATGTAGCTCCAGGATGAAATCAGTAGAATTTAAAGGGTCCGCTGGATATTTGCAATGATTCATTCATTCAAAATGATTATGGCACTCAGAGGACGTTGTGTGTTTAAGATGTTTTTGCCCTTTAAGACACACCTCTCCTTGTACAGTATGAGAGAGGTTACGCCAAGAAATAAACCACAGCTTTCTTAAGTGAAATTCAGTCAAGCTTAATTCTGTTTTCACAAATTGTCTTCTATAATTTAAACAGTTATTTTTCTGGAACAATGGAAAGGGGTTTCTGAAATATAACAGCAATAAATTATATATATTATATAGAATTTTATTGTTTCTTTTTCAATTTTCCCTGTTATATAAAAATAACACATTTCAAGCTATTCATTCATTCAAATCATTCAACAAAACTAGTTGTCAAACGTGTGAAATAGGTTTCTGGGAATGCAGCGCCAGTTGTTTGGCAGCGACTCGGGAGCAGAGGTCCCTGCTGCTGTCTTTGGAGAGGGTTGTGAACAGTCGGGCTCTGCCTAATTCAGTCTCTAGTCCTGCCTTCTCATCCGCACACACCTCCCGTTTTCCAGCCTCGGCATTACTGATAGCCTCAGTGTGCTCACTCTGAGGCACCAAATAGCCCGAGTCATGCACACTCTGCATCCAAATTTAGTGTTTCCAAGTGGTTGTGGTAACCTTTAATAACCCTGTACTCTAGCAAACAAACCAGTCTTGTTAATGTCGTTTCAGAGTGGACCGACCTTGTGTTCTGCTTGGTAAGATGGAGCATTGCTACATGGAATACAGTCTATTTTTTTAAATGCTAAAATGAACTTACAAAAAAAGGGAAGAGCCAGCAAATTCTGCAGGTTCCACAAGTTAGTAAATAGTCTGAGTTATTAGCAGCTGAAGAGATCCTTTTCAATGGTAAAAAAAAAAGACATAAAGGAGGGCTGGAGGGTCTAAAAAAAAAACCCAGAGTCAGATGACATTTTCTGGTCTTCTCTGCCCGCCCTCCCTCAGCTTGGCCACATGTCCCCAGGAAGTATGGGCGTCCCTGGGTGAAGCAACCGTGGATGACCCCCCCGTCTGAGTGGATTGATTTGTAAGGGGGAGGCTCATCATGGCCAAACCATGTTGCTTCTGGTTGTTGCTGAGCTCTGCCTGCGTCAGTGACTCACTCTACAGCAAAGCCGCACGTCTCCTCGATGGCAGTGAGCAACTTGTCGTACAGTTTGTCATAGTGCTCGTAGGGAGGAATGTCAATCCGATTGAAGCTGGGAAAACGGAGGGGGAGAACAGATATTAAAATCATATTTTGAAAACACCAACGCTATATCTGAATGACTACACTGCTGCAGAACTCCAGACCACAGTAAACACTGAGAGGTTAGATCATGCTAATTACTTAACTGCTTAACTAACTTGACTGTAAAGTGAAAATGGATTGAATGAAGTTAAACCAAAAGCAAGCGCTTTGTCAAGGTTCAACACTTCTCTTCCCCCCATCTCAAAAGGCAGGCACCAAGTCAAACAATCTGAAAATGTTAGTGCTGACAGTTTCCTCACCAGGTGTGAGCTTTGGGCAGGTTGTTGGTACTGGCATCAATCTGATGGATGGTAAAGAGCCGAGGGCCAGCAGCACCTGTTTAAACACAGTTAGATTAGTAAAAATGGACCTTCACACACCTGCTCAGCACTGTGAGGAACTGTCTGGATTCCAGAGGGTCGTTTAAAGTGTTGATTTTTTTTTCCAGCTACACATATTCAGACTCAAAACTGAAGCGTCCAATATTCCAAAAAAATATATTTTCAAGTAGCTCAGATTCAGTGTGTCATTTTTGGATCTGAAACGTTAACTCAAAAAAATCATGATGCTTATATTAGTTTGATGAAGTTCAGATGGCAAAATTAAAACTTGAACATATGACTTTAGCAAGGATAATCAATCACGCCTGAAAGGAATCAATCAAACCTCTGTCCTCCTAGCCCATTAGGATCTCCAAGAAAGAAAAGTTCAGGTGAGTGACTGGATACCCTGGACATTACATTTTTAACTGAATTTGTGAAATTAACTCTGGAAATCTCAAAAAGGGGAATTTACACAACATACATTCAGATAGATGGTTTTCAAAGTAAAATATTTCAGTGCTATAACCTCAGTGGTATTTAAATTTAAACATTAAGTACTCAGCTACGGTTACATTTCACAGTAAGGTTTTCAGTTGCTTATAAAATGATAATTATTATGGCCTTCGTGTGTCGTCGTGTGTCCTGCTTTTAGAATCAAAGCAATGCCACAGATACTGTAAGTCCAAGTGTGTGTGTGTTGTTTTTTTGGGTGTTCTGGCCCCTGCCGATGTTTTGACCAAGAAAGGATGGCCATGTTATATAAGGTGTGTAAGGGTGCTGTCTGCCTGTGGATCACGGTGTACTACTCCTCTCATGCCTGGGTGCTCTGTCTCTGGGCTGCACTGTCTGCCAGGATGGACCCACTGAACCACTGCACTGTGAGCAGCCTCAGGGTTCGTCTCAGGTCGGAGAAACCCAGAGACACAGACGCACACAGAGAGGCCAAGAATCCCAAACACACACCCTAGATTGTGTTGACAGAGCCTCTGAATGTAGAGCACAGTAAAGACTACACTACCACACACCTTTTGTCCATTATGGATCTGACATTACATTAGCACTTGTGCTCACTCTGATCTGAGTCTATCTCACAAACAAGGCAATTCACACCAAGCTATTTCAGTGGCGGTTTCGCACGCAGGACTGTTTTGCACTCATTGCATAACAATTCCAATGTTAAAAGGATCATTTACCTAACAAAACAAAGTATGCACAGTTTTCCTCCTGGGTGTCATTACCTTGGAGGGCCTTGAAGCCTTGCAGGGGAACTCTGGAGGAGCCGGTGACAAACTGCAGCAGCCGGGCCCTGCGCTCCTCGTCGAAGGACTCCACAGCTTTCCAGAACCATTTAACAATGTTGCTGTCTGGAGTGCAGTGTTTGAGCCGTGTGTTGGAC
Source organism: Macquaria ambigua (assembly GCA_008360985.2). Classification (NCBI taxonomy): domain Eukaryota; kingdom Metazoa; phylum Chordata; class Actinopteri; order Centrarchiformes; family Percichthyidae; genus Macquaria; species Macquaria ambigua. The sequence goes on along the minus strand of VMKM01000647.1, from coordinate 3,106 downwards.
TTCCAGTCGTTGATGTCGATTTTACCCAGGCCACATACAATCAGCTACAGGTCGAGGGAAGAAGTAGATTTTTTTAGGAGTGTCATGAAATAATTTCAGTATGTTTAAGTAAATGTACTTGGAGGTAAATCAAGCAATATGACATCTAGGGTGTGTGTAAACAACGAAGAGACGTGACAAAGGGAAATCCATGCAAGTACCTCGAGCTCCTTCTCATCGAAAGACTTTAACAGGTGTTGGGGGATGACCTCATTGAAGCCCTTCTGCAGAGCCAGGAATTGGGCCTCTATGCCTCGCAGAAAACGCCAGTTGACGTAGAGCCGGACGTACTCCTTCTTGGTGTCCTGGGTGACGGGGATGCTCTTACCGTTGGGCTTGAGCTCATGCTGGATGATCTCTCCGTAGGCATTGTGTTCTACGCAGAAGGTGTGGTCCAGCACACCGGTGATGTCATTGTCCCTGAAGAGAGATAAGCATTTGAATTGCTGTTTGAGGGCTTTTGCACAATCACTATTGGTAGAAATAATAAAAATACAACGTGCTTTTCATTCCAATGAAACACTGGTGAGTTCTTTGTGCGCTGATCGGTGAAACCAGCATATGTGATGTTAAGCTGGTCTGAAAGCACGTGCTTAGGGAGCACTGGTGTAAGAAATATTCAAAAACCCTGGGGGGCGCTGTCTTCAAAGTACGGGAGAGAGGTTTTCATGTGGGCAAAACAACTCATCAGTTGCTAGATTAGAAAATGTACTTATGATTTGTGAAATTTACATTAAAGTTGCTTATTTTCCTTTGACAAGTACAGATAACTACTTTGTTTTACTTGCATAGCACACGTAGACTGTGGACAGGAATGCAGAGCAGAGCGCTGTGTGTAATGTGTTTAATTCATGATCCAGAAATCCTCTTTCACTTTTCATTTGAGTCAATACTGTTGACTTCAATAAAAATGTGTCTTGTACGTACAGGATCCACACAAGGCTGTTGTGCAGGTCAGGGTCAACTGACTCCATGTCGTCCAGGGTGATGGGTTTACCCAGCAGCTGTTTGTAGAAGGGTAGAGTGAAGCCTCCGTCTATGTAGTGTCCGTGGAACACCGCCATCCCCATGATACGGCCCACAAAGTGAAAGTATGACAAGTGCTCCTGAGGGGACACAAAACATCTTTAGTTTCCAAATGAAGAGACAGCAGTGAGTTGTTCTGAGTATGTGTGGGACTCACAATATTAAGCCCCTGAATTCCCTTTTGACAAAGCCGACCAGTTCTACATGATACAAGCAGTAAACAACAGCACAGTCTCAACACAACAGTAAAACCGCTGCTTCCCGCATGTAAAGGTCCACCCACGAGATCTTGCCTGTTGACTGAAGAGCAATAGCTAAATGGACCAACGCTAACCCAAACAAACACAGAGAGCGTTGAAGTTGTGTAAGATAAGAGGTCTCTGCGACGCCTCTGACGGTGTCTGAACTGAATCATTTGCATCATTGTGACATACATACCATTGGATCAGGGTTTCTGCAGTGTTTATTAAATTTAATACTTTTTAAGACCTTTTCAATACAGCATAGAATGCAATTTCATTTTTCATGATCGTACCAGATCGAATGAATGAAATCCAGTGGGAATGATACATGGCTTCATTCAACAAAGTACATGGATTTATTGACATTCACATCACTTTTCTGTCAGTACTTCCCAGCTGTATATACAGGGTTCGTACAGCTTTTTAAGAGTAAAATTAAAGCCCTTTTCAAGCACTTTCAAGGTACCTAAACCAAAAATTTCCAGACTCTCGAAGCCTTTATCATCACATCTAACATTTTACTATAAATGCCAGGAGACAACAAACAAATATGACGATGGGATCGCTTCATTTCAAATATTAAAAGACTTTTGGTTTACATTGTGATCGCGTAGATGAAACACCAGATTATGTTGAAAAGCAAGCATTTTTCGAAATTTCAAGACTTTGTACAAACCCTGTATATCACAATAATTCCTCGAAATGTAATTAATCAATTGACGTGACCTGGACCCAGATGAGTGGCAGAGCATGGATGGATGGATTAACCCATAAAAAAATAATTAAAGTTCATTTTATTTGAAACTTGCCCATTATGAGATGGTGAGCTTCCTAGCTACAGTAGTGAGCAGTAGTGACAGTGTTTGTCTGATGGCGCTCACTGAACCTCCACAAAAAAGGATTGAACAGCCTCCTGCAGCACAATCCACTGTCACACCAGTGTCATTTGTTGTTTATAGACAAACTTCATTTTTAGGACATTTTGAGTTTTTTGGGTGCGTTTTCAGTAACAACTGTGACTCACAGGGTTGACAGCAGAGTCGGGGTTTATCTGCAGTGTGTAAATGTCATCACGGGAGTACTGGAACAGGCCGTAGTACGGGTTCAGCATCTCATGCGACAGCAGATAGAGCCACTCCCTGCACAGAGTACACCACACAGATGCACACAGGTCAGGCAGGAGACGCAGGGGGAGAAGAGAGAAGACGGAGATATGAGTTACATCAGAGTTCAGAACATGCTAAATTAAAGTGATGAAGAAACCACTTCACCAAAACAAAACAATGGTGAGAAAGTTGTGTCCTTCCCCCACTAGGAGGCAGACCGCTGTGTATTTGTGTTCCATGCACCATGTTCTTCTTTTGCTAGGGCTTCTTACCTGGCCACTCCTCCATAATCGAGCCCCTCCTCTCCTCTGAACTTCACCATTAGCCTTTTCCACAGGTCCTTCGGCCTCATCTTCATCACCTGTCGATACGATTCCTGCAACACAGATGCAAAGAGACACACGCGCCCCGTCAAAGACAGTAACAGCATCAGTTAGATGGTTAGCTAGCTGCTGATGCAGAGCCATCTGGTTCTATATGGTCCTCAGCGGAAAAAGGGTTAAAGAGAAGCCATTTATCAGTTTGAAATATCCATGTGAGGGGCCCTGCCTCTGGGGAAACTGCCAAAGATCATGTGTGAGTTCCAGGGATGTACCCACTCTCCAGCCTCCACGCCTTGCATTATGTTAAAGATGGCAACTGCTAGACGAAGGAGAAGGAGAAGGTTGAGACTCAAAAGGACTGAAGTTAAGA